>DVPG01000158.1:0-11687 GCA_018239085.1 Yanguna spatiosa spatiosa
CACCCACATAAGGGTGCGTAGAGAAATATGAAGGAGGGTGCAATACATTTGCCTTTTCAAACGAAAAAATTACTTAACCCGTAAATTTCTTCTAAACTAGTAACACTCAAGTGGATAGAATTGGATAAAAAAACAGTTTATTTCGTATAACTTGGTTTTTTTTTATTTAACAGCAGGCTCGCGTTTGACTGCTATCTCACCTGATGGAAAACGATATGCAGCCCAGTGAATGTTATTCTATTGTACCTATTGTATGGAAAAATTCTAGGGGGGGCTCGAAAATATTATTTATGATTTAAGGGGGCTTAAAATTAGAATGGTTGGGAAACCCTGTTCTAAAGGATGCCATATTTGTTTCATTTGTTAGTGCCAAAGTTGGCGATGGAGTTATAATGCAGTCCAAGATTACTGAAGGTCATAGAATTCTCATTCTCGGGTATGGATTTGGTCGTACTGATTATTCTCAGTAGTCAACAGACCCTGGCTTCGTTTGTGTGATGTGGTAAATAGACATACAATCGTCGTCTTAATTTAGGTCCTATATAATAATAGACAAATATTATGCAAGCACTGATAATCTAGTTATGTAGAGTTGAACGTCTTGGTTCGACTTTGCCAAGTTATGCCTGCAAATTACTACATAAACATAAATGGTGCCTTAGTTTCTTAACATATGTTACGTATTTACGCCTCGTGCGCATTATGCTAATCTATGTACATATATGTATAATGTAACGTAACATCATGCTTGTAATCCCCGAAGAGGTAGGCAGAGGGGTGTAGTACAATCTTACATTTCACCATTGGGCACAAATTTAGACTGCGAGCCGCTACTATAAATATGTACTAGAAAATCTGAGTAAGAAAAATTCAATATACTACCTGACCCGAGATTTGAACTTAGGACATTTCGATCAGCAGTCACGCTCGCAACCACTAGACTAATGGGGCATTCAAATGTACACGTTCCATATTCATATAGTATATATATGTGGAGATATGTAGATGAAGTGATATGCCAAGTAATCTCATGCAGTGTAACACATCTTTCGTTGATTTTAAGTAAAACATGATATCTTCCAACTAATCATAGTACGAAGCCTGATTTTTATACAAGTTACAGTAAATTATGATCAGTTGTTATATACTTAAGGTACATAGATAAATAAGGCTGACAAAGGCTTAATCTAATTAGTTCAATTTGCTAATCGTCTAGTGCTCATAGCGACATCTCTTATCGAATAGTAGAACTCAACTATTGTAATTCTTCCTTAATTTCTAATTTTTTATTGTATTTTAATACTACTGAAAGTGCTAGAATAAAAAGTTGTGACTCCAAAATTTCTTTTGTAAATACTGGTACTATATCTATGTATATTTTGAACAGCGCCACCTATTTTAATATAATATATTGTGAAAATTATTTCTTCTGGTAAAATTAATCACATATTTACTTCCTGCTAGATCGATGATTATATTTCAGCGAGCATAAATACACCATGTATATCATTGATAGAAGACAGTCATCACTGTGTTTAGTTTTTTCTTACTCTTTCCGTCCTTTATTACTATCTATCCTGCAGTCGAACAATCCATGCATATAAATTTACTAGAATTGTTCTTAGTTAGCTATAAAAATGTACTGTTCAGAGCGCTTGATACTGCTTTAAACGGAATAATTAGAACGGTTGCGTAAGGCTGACTTGAAACCTTTTTGGTAAGTTTAAACGCATCTAGAATTGACATCCCAGGTTTACACTACAACTATATAATTACGATCATTTTCAGTGGTGTGTTTGTAATGATATGCGGTTAACGATAATGCGTAATAAGAAATCATGGCATAGTTGAACATGTGTTGGTCAATGTTTCTGTATGATGACAATCAAGCTCGATTAACAGAAGTGTTGATAACAACGTAACATCACGCTTGTAATCTCCGAAGAGGTAGGCAGAGGATCGAAGTACACTGCCACGTTTCATCAGTTACGTTTGCTAAGTGTTGATAATGAATTCAAATTTCAGGATACGAACTTATCCCCATAAGTAACAATCGATTCCTGGTTCGCGTTGGCAATCACACCTTCTCGTCCTACTACACCAGCGACACTGGCAGGAGCGTGTGGTATTGTTCTAGAAGGAACAGGAAGAATTGCAGAGTATCCGTGAAGATGTTCAACGGCAAGATCGTAGCCATCATCGGGGAACACACCCATGAATAATTTAGAATAACTCTCTTGTGCTTTGTTGTTTTGTACTGATTTAGTAAAACGGTTACTAATATGCTATAGAAATACATATGTCATACAAAACTGCATCAAGTTTCCTTTTTGTTCCAGTTCTTATAATTGCATTATGAAATTTTGTATACCTTTTAGGAATTTTATTCAAGAGTTACCCTACAAAATTATTTTCGAATTGAATACATTTATAAAGGATAGGACACACTATCCACGATTGTTACTTTCTCACGTCAACGCCTGGTACGAACAATGATGACGAATAACTTCGGTAAAATAATTACTAACATTAAATATTACATTGCAATTTATAATTGTGTTTAACTGTCAGAATAATTATTGTCATGTTTAATTTTCATTCTGTCCTGGAAAAAATAGTACTATGGGTGTTATTCAAATTACTATTAGGAACGCCCAACAGTGAATTTTGAAACGATTCAAACATTTGTTTACATTTATCTGTTAACTAATGAGTGTCATCGATTAAACGTTGTCCATGTAACTTTGATGGACCTTAAAAAGTATATTTCTGTGAATATGTCTCTGGTATTGTTCTTTGTCCGGTAACATTGTACACAGTCATTTTCATGGGATTCAACAAATTGATGTGAAATTGGTATTACCATTAGTACATATGTGGGCGCTTGAGAAATGGTTTATGAAACGAACAGCTTGTGTGGCCGTACATGTGCTGGTGAAATGGGTTATGTCAATCGCATGAGAGTACACCAACGAAGCTCTCAGTAGTTAGTCCACAGTCGCTGGGACCGAATACCGGCGGGACATATATTATATTTCACAATAGAGTAACATTCAGTCAGTGTTGAGTATTCAACAGTTTTCAGAGCCAGTTATTGGCTTGTTCGAAGCAAATCCGAAATTGTTTCTTTCCAAATCTCTCTATGTGGTACCAATAGCATATAAACAAGAACGTAAGGATCTCGGCGTGCGAATTTTCTTCACTGACGTTGTACAGCAGTTAGTGCAAGACTTCGGAATCTCAAAAAAAAAATCTCTAATCATTTAAATCTCGTGGTCCAGATTTACCATGCTGTGCCATCATGTTTTATAATTTATGGACAATTTATTGCAAAGTATATAGATCATTGGTATAATCTACCATAATCACGTACCTATATTATATGTATATAAAATCTCTCTACTCACAGAGGTGAGTCCCGATTTATGCAAATGAAAAAAAAACTGGATAAATAACGAATAACTGTCCAATCTATTTAAGTAAGTTACGTGTGAGTCATAACGGTTTTAACGGACTAATAATAGGAATTTGAACAAGCTAAAGTTATGTTTAGTTGAATATTTATATATAGAGATAACTACGGTGCGCGAAATACATAATATATACAGTTACGAACTATTCATTATTATTACAATTCAAATCTTGCGAGAGACATTTCCAACAATGGAATACTAAAGAATGATCTTGTACCAATGATTGCAATTTTAATCACATGCCAAGCCACCTATTTAGATCAAATAGGTCACATACTGGCTAGTGGGAGAGACAAAGTCTCCAAAACAGTCGTTCGTGTATGAAATTGATCATATTGATATGTGACTCTCGATGCCCTCTGCCCACACCATAGGGGACTAGGCGAGACCTTAGTTATTGTAGTAATAATGTTAATAATGATGTCGAAATTTGATTGTTCATTTATGCTTTCTAGAAATCGAATTCAGGCCTACAGGTTCCGGCAACTACAACCTGATATACAAAGGGCAGTCGTTCTGGTGCAACCGGTATACGTTCTTCAACAAGGAGTATTGCAGATGGTATTGCTCCAAGAAGAAGAGTCGCCGATGTCCGGCGTCTGTACAGACGTACGATAGAAAAATATCGGCCGTTTTCTTCGATCACAATCACGACTAGCCAGTTTTATTGTCTACTGGATTGTGTTCATTTTCTCCCTAAGTCTGTACCATTAGATGAGTTTACTTGAAAATTGTTTTTTATTCATTCGCTAAATGCTTTTAGTAATGCCTTGTGTTATGTCGATCAATTTTTGTGTTAAAAAAATACTATTCGTTTCTCTAATCGGTGTATGTTAAATCTGACAGCTTCTGTTTATGGTTGCTATTACCGTTTTTACATAGTTTTATGTTTATACATATTTCGTTAATGTGTCTCAATAAATATTGGTTCGCATTAAATGGGAAATCACTTTATTGGAAGCAACGTAATGAACAGTGATGTAAGGGTAAAAATGAATCTAATAATAACTTTAGCGACACTTTGAGACTGCTTTTGCTCGAGTTGCGTTTGGGTGTGGTACAGATTTTTTATTTACTTCTATTATTTCTAAAATGTTCGTTGCATTTTGATTGAACATATATTATGTGTACATACATAAACAGTTGAAAGTAATTGAATTACACAGTTACTGTTATTCATACTGTTCAGTGGGGTTTAACTGTAGAAGACTTGCTCATGTACTGTTCGATATATTTATGTTCCGTTACCATTTTAGTTCTCTTCATCACGACGCCCGCTGGCAGAGAGAATATGCTGTACAAGAATGGAAAATTTTACAAGGAGAGAGACTACGGAGTCAAGACTCGCTGGCGGTGTACTAAGCGCGGCTGTCTTGCCTGCTACACCACCATCCAAGGCGTCATTGTCAAATCTCAGGAAGAACACAACCATTTCCCTAAATTCTATTTGTAGATTGTTTGAAAGAAAATTATTTCGAATTGCCTCCATCGTCTTATCCAATCCGTCCATCGCTATGTGTGTAGGGATATTGCATGTTACAAATACTTTTATGTACACAATGGCTTGTGCTTTGTCAGCGTTTTAGATTTACTAAAATAAAAATCACATTTGAACCTAAACTCGATGTTTACTCATATCAATTTTGTATTTAATGTATGTAATACATCAAGTCGCTGGGGATAGATATAATTGGCATTCGGTGCTCACTGCCTGCCTCTGAAGGACTTCGCGTGATGATATAATAATAATGAAATGTGTCATTTGTTATTCAAGGATAGAATCTGAAGGCAGTGTCCATTCCAAAATGGTATTCCAAAATTATAGGTACTGTCATAGTTTGGTGTTGTAGTATATTAATTTCTGCGTCTTCGTCTGTACCTCTGGGTCAAACCGCCACACTTATTGAAAGTGTCGTTTTGGTGCTACTACATCAACCTACACTAGTAACACTAAAATTGGCAAACGGTAATATAAGTTCTATTATTGTTCTAATCGATTTATTTACTCATTTCCCTATCTTATTATGCGACGTAAACGTAACTGGTGAAACATGGGAGTGTACTACACTGCCCTGCCTACCTGTTCGTGGATTACGGATGTTACGTAGATTTATTTGATGCGCTACGATGACATTAAATAAGGAAAACTCGAGCTTTAAGTTCATTGTTAACGGTACTAACCTATTTACAATTACTATATAACTTCAGTAGTTGTACATAAATGTTTACATATGCTTGAATTTAATTATGCAGTTCGTTTGTAGTATGTGTTTGTATCGGAGACTTTCTTACTACATTTTTATTAGGGTAGTAAAAAAATTGGTGAAGCCTGTAAGACGGTTGTAGTCTAGTTTAAAAAAAAATCTTTGAAGACACCAAAACACTTTCAATTAGTATTTTCAATGGATAAACAAGTAAACTTAATAAGTTTACTTAACAAATTGTTACGCGACAATGAAACGTTTGCTGTCGATGATGCACAATTTGACACATTGCTCAGAGAGTCCTCTAAAATTTTTCAGCAATCATTATAACGAGTCGGACGGGGAAGGACCAGATGTTGTATAAAAGTGAGAAGTTCTATAAAGAGAAGGACGACGGGAACAAAATTCGCTGGCGGTGTACGAAACGGCGATGTCAAGCTTACTACTACACGATAGATGGCGCTGTTGTAAGATTTCGAGAAGTGCACAATCACAGCGAGAGAAAACGTCACGTTGATCAATTAGATGCTTTTGACAGTTAGTATGTTATAGTTCCTCAGTCGTGTGTAATAACACATCTCTTTTCTGGTAAAGTTTCATGTATTTTACACTAATTATATTGTTGTATACATCAATGCTCGAAGCAATCAATTTACAGGGTATCTAGTCGATATTTCGACTATGAGTTGAGTTTAGGAAACAATTAGTGAATATATTATAATGATTAGCATTTTCTACTTTATGTCAATTTAATGCAAACAGACATGAATAATTATTTAGATGCCGCGTAAAATAAAGTGTTATTGTACTAAAAAATCGTATTTCTTTGTGACGAATATTTTGGTACCTATTTATACATATTTGAATTTAAACTATAACAATGCAAGACTTACTGGATTAATTTGTGATGCATAAAAAAATCACAAAAATTTGCCGTTATGGATATATATTCATAACAAACGAAGTGTACGATGAAAAGGCAATGTGTAATTTGAATGATAATTTTAAAATTGATACCAATCAGTCTTTGGACACCTCAACAGCGTATGTAACATTAGAACTACAGGTGCTCTACATATCTACAGATAATTAATCGGTAATTATGTTGTTCCTGCCTGGCATTTGTCATATCTATTTTCAGTATATGAATAAAATATCTTTCAATACTATACCAATACAAAATAATAAACATATCATTCTCGAAGGTTCTTATTGTAACCAAACAACGTTATGATAATTTTGTACCTTTGGTATATTTCAAGGACTATTAATTTGATTCAAAAATATTATACCGAACAAGGAGTTATTAAATATTTTGATATCATCCAAGGATTTTCTTTAAAAAGTATATTTCAGTTCAGCCTATTTCAGTTGTGAATGTTTAATACACTAACCACTGGTTTTATTAATAACATAATCAACTTTAACCATCATAGAAGTAAGAATTGAAAAGTTCCTAATGACCCAGAACCCTTTCTTCAACCAGATTTTCTGTTTCAGCACGGATCATATGGAGTATGAACGGCAGGGAGCATATGATATTCAGAAACTATAAGTTCTACAAGCGACCGATCACGCGCAGTGGCAAGATACGCTGGTGCTGCACGAGAAGGGGCTGCAGGGCCCACCTCTATAGTCTGGGCAACGAGATACTGAAAGTGTCTGATCTACACAACCACACCGCTTGGGTGCCGCCAATGGACGACACGCCCAGCGTTCTTGAAAAGCGATCGTGAAATAGACTTTGGTTTTTATTGAAAATTGATAGAGATCCGTGCGCATAAATGTAACGTGTATAACGTGAAAGTTATAGCCCTAATAGGAAAAGGGGTGGAGATCAGATTATAATGGTTACTGTGCAGTTGCAATTAAAGTCAGTATGTTAAAGCAATTACAGGAATTATTGTGCAACTCACTCGCGACAGTGTGACGTCACTTGGTTGTTGCCCTACATGTGTGTAGTTACACGCGCATACCTTATAAAATGAACAAAAATATACCTAATTTTCGTCATCACTCAAAATCATGACATTATTCAACGATGATGATCTAATCAGGGGCCTGGTTTACGCTGTTTGCGATATTTGAACATTCTTCCCTAGTTCGTTTAAAAACACGTGAAGGAATTCGCTTAAGAGGCAGAACGAGTTGGCTCTGAATGTGAACTGAGATATTTATGGGTTGCCACTATTCAGTCTAATGAACCAGACACGTTGGGGTATGTGTATACTTTTCATTATGTGCGCTGCGAGACGAGAATAATGCTTAGAGAATTACTCTTAAGCGCGAATAACAATGAACTCGGATGATTTAGACTGGACTGTGATAATATGACTCTCTTTTCACAAACCGGAAGCACGATTCAACGCGGAGAGGGCTTTGTTTTAGACAAAAAGATGGCGCGTAAGATATTTTGTCGGCTTAGAATCAACGACAGCACGAAAATTGTTCTAGCACCGTCTACATAGTATTATTTAAAGAGGAGGAGAGTGGACTCTACGTCGTAGAGTCGAAGTGTCTTTATTTTCTATGGTTTCCGTTAGACTGCACTTTTTCACTTAAATTATGTTAAGCGCTTGTGCAACCGAACAGAAAATATTTAGCTTAAATATTACGTTTAAATGTATTTTTCATAATTTTAAGTATGCTTAACTGTAACGAAGGAACAGGTAAACAGGGAAAAATCGTTGGTTGTTTATCGAAGTCGTTTATCTACGTTATACAATTAGCAAATTATTGTACAAGTTACAATAGCGATGTTGATAAGTTGGTAGTTTTATACGGAGAGAACCATTCTACGGCACACGATATCACACGCCGACCCGGACAAGCTCGCGCTAAGCCATTCGTGAGTAGGGTAGGGCGGATGTGTGGTACAAGCTTATTTGTAGTTGCTTGAAATTCATTAAAAGACTGCACTGTGGCTGGTTATCATTGGACTTCTGTTGTCGTACCTGAAAATGAATAGAATAGAAACTTTCAATATTAGTTTTTCACGTGACTCGCATCTTCGTCGTTTTTTTCAGTCTGTATGTGTCTAAATATATATCTGAACTGCATAGTAAGGTCACAAATTATAGTACTAGCTAGTTAAATTAAGATTTATTCAATTGTTATACTTTACGCAACGTTAGTCATAGTGAACACTAGTGAAAAGTGAAGAAGAGGTTACTTTGTACTTAAAGAAATTTTAGTTAGTAGTAAGTACAGGTAGTGGTCACGCAGGTTTCGATTTGGGTCGAGTTCTTATTGTCACAAAATTATCTGGTACTTGACCTTGGGTGAGACGAATGGCTGTTACTTGTTTTGTGATAAAAAGTCATTTTTCGCATCGCCTGGACATTGTGTACAGTGACTACGTTTCAAACTAGACGAACGTTCAAATGAAAGATAATGAAACAAAAATGTCAATTGTATTTGCTATTCTGAAGTAACGTTTTAGTAAATCATAATAGTCGCATCAAACGTTGCGGTTAAAATATTAATAAAATATTCAAAATAGTTAAATCAGTACATTGTCTATAAGTACTTTTGTAATTATATACAATGTCCGGTAAAATAAGAAAACAGTTTAAAATACAAATTGATTGAACATCTTAGGCCTTTTTTATTATAAAAAAATAGAACAACATATGTGTTTTAGAAAATGTTGGTTGAATAATAAGTTCACATGTTTCTTATTCTTATATTGTTATAAATTCCAATGCTTACAACGCATGGCATGGTTTACATTGGTCTAGTGTGGTTTGAGAAATTGGTCTAGTTATACAGCCTGTTTTAGAAATCTATAATCAATCGGGTATTAATTAAAAGGTTTTTTTTTATCATAACCCGTAGATCTCAATTCTTTGTGGGTATTTTTTACAAAAGTCGAAGTCACTTTGGTATATGTATTTATCGTTGTGGACTCAATTGTAGGAGTAACATTAAAAATGAACTCTCGCTATGTCGGGAATAAAATTAATATTATTATCATTGAAATGCATGTTATGAATAAGTTAGTCAGTAATTTATAGTTGTAAAATTAAACTTGTCATCGATGCACTGTGTTTGGCTTTTAGATAATTTCGCTTCGCTAGATATTAAAAGGTTATGCTTATGATCCATTTTTATTTCATTTTATGTTTCGGTCCTTATTGTTAAACAGTTCTCTTTTCGTGCTCAAATGTTCCCTATAGTTTTATTTATCTTCACAAAAAACGTATGGTTGCATTTTCGCTACGATTTAAAATGTATATTTGTATGATGTACACTATTAAACATTTCTCATGGCATGATTTCTGTTAGGGATCTGACATTAAACTACCGATTTTATTGCAAAAAAAATGTGTTTTAATATTTACTTTTCCTATAAAATATTGTATGTAAATATTGTTATTGTTATTACCTTGGCTTAGCCTTTAAACAATATTGTAATCGCAAACATATTATATATTAAGTAATCTATGTTTGGCATGTAGAACGTAGATTATTTAATATATTACACGTTTGCGGTTACAATATTGTTTAATGTCACCGCAAACATTGTGCGTGCGTCCGTGCGTGCGTGCGTGCATGCGTGCGTGCGTGCGTGCGTGCGCGTGGTACTTTCGATATTTAGCTGTTAAATAAGCACAAATTCGAGTATGAAAGTGACACTTTCGATAACGTTTGATAACTTTGTTTCAAAGTAAAATATTGAAAGTGCCAGTTAATACTATCCACACCGCTAGGTTTATAGTTAAACTATTGCAGCTTACATGTCCCATAAACTATGAAATATTTTGGTACGGTTTACCACCAAATTTCACTTTTTAGGCGGATTACACCATGTGTCACGAATGAACTTGTAGATAACTTCATAATTGACTTTTTTGTACGTAAACTTAACTTGAAACTGCTCTCTTGAAACTAGACTATCGTTTTTCACTTTCCATATTGTACATAGCGACAGTCGATTGACTGGTTACATAAAATGACTAAAACTGTAACGTGTGTTTGCTTACAGCCTTTTTCTTTAAATCGGCGTCCGGGCGGACGCAGATGATTTTCAAAAACGAGAAATTCTACCAGCAAGTGGAAGGTCTAGAGAGGATCCGATGGCGTTGTACTAAAAGGGGTTGCAAGGCTTTCTACTACACCATACGAGGTACGGTTACAAGGACGCAAGAGGAACACAATCACTTCACCCGATACCCGGGGTCTCCGGCCACTTTGAAGACCAAGGTACACAAACGCCCTGGTAACGGTGACTCGAATTAATCTTACAGATCGTCGAACTATTTTTAACAGAGGATGGGCAAGTCGGGTGATTGATAAATGAGAATTAGGTACTACGAAACAATAATGTCCTAGAAAATAAAATTGTACGTATCAGAATACAACCATTCTAAATAAACAAGGAAATTAAAGAAAGTTGTCCAACAGTGAAAATAGTGGTCAAAAGATTTTTTTATGATTACTGAAGAGTTTATGGTTACTCTTCGCTAGTCTTTCCGACAATATAAACTTCTTTTTTCATTTATATTGCTCTCAATTATCCTCTACATTTTGATTCAATAGTTGTACAGATACATATTGGATAAAGCTAGTCAATACACATCTAGTCAGACAGCATGAAAATGTACGGCTGAAAATATTGCTTAATATATATTAATTCAATTATGTTGCACATATGTATATTCTTGTACTTTAATTGCTGAACTATACAACGTCATTTCTATACTATAACAAACTGAAGTATAATAGCATTGTTGAAGAACATATATTAGAGAGAGAGAGAATACTGAAAAACGTAAAAGCTCATTATTTGCGAACCCAAGTCATTTACGGAAAACATGTTTCTGCATTTTATTGCAAGTACTTCAATTAACCGTATAAATTATAGTAAATTGACTGTTTAAACTGTAACTGGTGAAACGTGGGAATGTACTACACTCCTCTGCCTACCTCTTCGGGGATTACAGGCGTGATGTTACGTAACTTTTATTATGCTATTGCTTCTTTATTGTATAAATAGTTCTGCGTATTC
>DVPG01000159.1:0-11657 GCA_018239085.1 Yanguna spatiosa spatiosa
ATGGTTCAACGACAAGTTGCTCAATGATACGAGATCCTGCACCACACGAACTTAATACAATGTTACAAATAAAAACCTGTTTTCTATCTGCATTTATTTGATCAATTATATGGTATTTCAATCAATTATTTGGTAAATAATTTCTACTACAAGAATATTAGTTCTTATAAAAAAAATGTACTCACCATTTTACTCTATCGGAATTGTAATAATTTACGCGGACTTCTGTAACAAAGAAAAAAATTATGTTAATTAAATGTTTTCGTAATAAAATAACACAATAGTCATGTTATATTGTCGTGCCATACTCAAGAGTTAATTTACATGTTACTGTAATTTCAATTATATAATACTTAGTAGATGCTTGACTTATTAGAACTAAATCGTTTAAGATTTATTAGTATATACCAATTATTAATAAATTTGTTAACAAGAATTCTCATCAAAACAAGAGCACTTCCACAGTTGGAATGTCGATAGATAAAATCGTTTGTGTTTCACCACCAAACTATTTCGGATACAAAGCGATACAATGATTCTCGCTATCATGTCAACATGGATGTAAAGGGAGTGATCGACATGACCCAATTCTGGCAGCCTGGTACTTTTTCATATCTAGAACAGGTCAGTGTATGCGTTTAGCTTTACTTTTTTTAATGTTTCGTGCCTGAAATACTGATACTGTACGAGTACGACACGATATTCGTGTTATTTTTACAATAGTTCCCGCGCTCTTGATAACATTATTGTTCGTTGTCTTTCGTGAGAAATGTGAATGGAATATGTGATACACATACATAATTGTATATACGTGTGCCTACATGTATCGAGTGAGTTCGCTTCGGAAATGTAATTCGTTGAGCTAAAAAAATATGTATTATATTGTATTTGTACCATACTCGTATACGCACGTTTGAAATAAAACGTTTTATTGTTACGACAAAAATTACAATTTATTTATTCGAACATCCGTCAACTAATAACATTTTACTTATCTATCAATAACATAACTATTATTATAAAAAATATATTTAGTGCAACGATGAAAGCTTTATGACGTCATAAAATCTGGTCTACATATAATACAGCACTAATGATCACTTGGCATTTGCGGCCTCGAACATCTATAGCAGACAATTAGGAGCCTGTCCAATTAACTATCAACAAGCCAATGTATGACGACCAACATCTGTAGGTACATACACGAGTATGCTGAATACTTCGTTTTAGGAACGAAAAAAGGATAGTAAAATAATTATAATATCTTTTAAACAGTGGCCACATACATTTGTCGACATTATCTAAAAATAAATCTATTTCGAAATCTTTATGATATATATTTTTTAAAATTCAGCTATATCCATTTCATTCGCTATCATTTTCCTGAGTTATAGTCAAAAGCAGTTTTGTTCATGAAGAGCTTGTTCCTATTTAATGATATGACATTTTAAAAATTAATAGCTGTTCCATTAATTAAAACACCATAATAGAACTACATCGGTACGGAACACACAATACTTAGCGATGACTACCTAGTAAAGAATGACAATTTCTTTTCCTATATATAAATTAAATCCGATATTTTTCAATATCAGATACAATAAGTGCACAAAATCGACCACATGAATGGTAATTAACGAAAGTTCCAGTAGTGTGTTTATTACTGGCTGATTAAATAGACCGTCAACAAACTCCTGCGTGGCACACTGCGGGCCACAATCGAAAACATGCGTCGAAGTAAACGTTTGAAGCGATATATTTAACTGTCGGCTTAAACTGAGGGTCGTTATACAAAGTTGAATTGTATGTAAATTGTATTTCTTAACAGTTTCAGAAGCGGGATCGAACTTCTAACACTCTTGTAGCGAGATAAACTTTTAAACGATCAAAATCGATTTCTGTTATCCTGGTTGTCGGTTCTGACAACACAACGCAGTAACTTTGTTGAAAAACAAGTAATCTTTTCGGTAATTTCATTGTTTTGCATTACGGGTTGCTCTTGTACATAGATGATGAAATAAATATTAGTATAAATAAACAATAAACTTGAAAAGCTGTAGCCTCACTATTGAAGTTATCCATGGTAGTAGAACTATAAACTTATTATATACATATATTACCGTTTAAAGTGTATTAACATAAGCCCATAACGATATGCTCAACATTCACTTCTTTAAAGGCAGAACAGACGGATTTTAACGATTATTCAAATATATAACATAGAAATGAACGGAGATCGAGCGGATAACGTTGTATATATAGTCTATAAGTCAGCGTAACGAGATTATTTATTATTTATTTAGTTAAAAGTAGAATTTAAATGAAGTAGTATTAAGTGTAAAGAACAAGGGATTCATTATATACAGAAGTAAAAAAAATAGAGATTTTAGTATGAACAAATTATCCACAAATACATACATTTGCTAAACTAACGACTGTAAGAGCACAACCTTTTTGTTCTTATCTTTAACGTTGTAATAATCCTTTACCATTTCGAATATTTCTTTACGTTTGCCTGAGCGAAGTTTCTTTACATGTTACATTTATAATTTACAACTGTGTACCTACGGTAATATTTAGAGCAGCAGGTATGTGTGTCAAGTGACTAATAGTGTTATAAAGTGGTCAACAATACTACGGTCTATGATAATTGAATATTGCTTACGTGCTCGGCTTGGAGGAGCGGCCGCGTTGAATTGAGCACTACATATATGTGCGTACGTGTCCATTCTTGTCGATAATTAAAATAACAATAGGTTTGTCCAGAATATTACTGTACGACTTAAGGCAAAGTCTGAACTGAAAACGCTTGTTCCACGAAAATCGAACAACAATGGCCAATCTTCAACAAACTGTACAAAAGAAGGCTGTATTATTTATTGATTGTTGAAGAAATTGAAATTTAAAACGTAAACGTAACATCACGCCTGTAAGCCCCGAAGATGTAGGCAGAGGAGTTTAGTATTACACTTCCATGTTTCACCAGTTACGTTTCGGTCCCATTATGGAGTAGGTGGTGAGCCTATTGGCATATATCGGGCACAAATCCAGACTCCGACACAGTACCTACTAGAAAATGTAAAATAAAAAAATCTAATAGTACCCGACCCGGGAATCGAACCCAGTATCGGCAGTCGCGCTTGCGACCAACACGATCAGCGAGGCAGTCAATTGAAATTTGTCAATTTTTTAAATATACTTGCTTTAACAGCCATTATCTTGTATGGTTTTACGTCAATAGTTAAATACATAGTTATGGTGTTAGACGAATGAAGTTTTAAAACAATTCAAATTTTGAATTTATAAAAACTACAACAATTGTATACAAGTTAGGTAGAAATTTATAAACTTTTCTTGTTTAAACTTTTCCTCTCTACTATAATAATATAAAGCCGCACACTTTTCTCTCTTTTTCATTTTTGAAAACGGCATCCGAAAGCGTAAAATTTACTACACCCCGTTACGGTCGAAGTTGCCGCAGTCAGAACTGAGGTGTCATAAAAAAGATAAACTAGTCTTGCTGCCGTTTTAAGCTTGAAAATTCATATTCGCAATATGATGACAAAATTATAAAGTATGATTAAATTGATTGTGAGTAATGACCAGTTATGTTTGATTATAAGTTATCGTTCTCAACCCTCCTTAGGAACCTGAAGGTGTTCGCATAACACACACAAATTGACAACTACGTATACGAATGCCCTAAGTTCATGCCCCAACAATAAGGCAGAGCAGACGTTATGAATATCTTATGTAAACTCGTTACAGTCGACAATATTTCGCGATGTATATGTTTCTTCGCTGCTTAATTAATTAATTCGGTTCAAAGGGCCACAGCTGGCAATTTAGCCGTGTTAATTATATCATGTCGCCTGAAATATATCACGCCAACTTTTTTTAATTTCTACCTTAAACTCAGCTTAATTAATTATATTTACTTTTATACTTGCCTTCCGAAGTCATAATTAGATGAAATCTTGTTTAATGTAAGTTTTTCTACTTGTTTTCCTCAAATATTAACGTCCATCTCCTAAACCCCATTGAGATAATGAGGCTCTTTATTAAAGTTAAGCTGTACTTCGAACACAATTACTTAATAAAAATAAGAACTGTTAGGAAAATTAGTTTTCGTAAAAATAATTATTAATAATGAGTCCGATTTCCTGCTGAATGGAAAGCTATCGGAAGTAATTATGTATAGCGAGCATTCTTAAGTAGTATTTGAAAATAGTAGACAAAAACCAAAACAGAGGACAGAAAAAAACACCTTCCAAGTTAATTCGCTTTAAAGGACACAGCCCTGTTCATAGGCATGGGTGCTCACACATATGTACAAACGTGTGTATTTCCGCATTATGTATGATATGTGTACGCCGCAAGTCCCGCGCCGAGCTTCAATGCCCGCAGTTCATATTACATTTTTTGTCATATCAGTTCAGGTAACGTGTATCTCTTGTGTTCCGCTGTTTTGTTACGTCGGCGAACGTGCTGGCGTTTCCTCTCATACACATCGCTGCTACTTTTTGTTGGTGCATAGGTACTATGCATAAGTTTATTTAGATACTATCATTTTGACACATTTATTTGTACCACGATTTGTTATGAACGCAGTGCCAAATTAGTATAAATGTATACGAATAATGTTTTAGAGTTATTTGCACTCACTGTATTCACCGTATGTTTATATACTATACAACGCTTATCTAAGCACCGGGAGTATAAGCTGAATATAAATGTTCGTTGCAGTCTATAAACAAACAAAACCGGTCATGAGGTGCAGCGTAGATATGGCTTTAGTGGAAACCTAAGATAAATTTCATACGCAAGCAATTTGAAATCATAATGCTGAACAACGGTAAAAGCTTATTTATAATATGAACTTAAATACGAATGTGATTCGAAATTTCTGTCCAACAGATAGTTGTTTTTATCGTACTTTTTCCCACAAAAAACGGTAATACAAACACTTAATAAACGATTACTTTCTGAGCTTCCAACCAAATTATTAGTACGAATTAATAACAAATTACATGAACAAGAACAATAAACGAATAATAAGTTATCTTTTAGATCCAACGTGCAATTTTAGCGTGAGCTTTCATTTTCGGGGTGAGAAAAAGGTTTAAAACGTAATGTGGTCATAATCAAGGTGGGATACGCTGTTTCATTTGCAGCCGCGATCCCTGGCTTAGGGGCGCTTTGCGGCTGGCCTTTCCTCTGATTGTACACAATATTTATATATTATAACCCGATGACATCTCACCCTCGTGGCTCCGTGGTAGAAACGCAAGGTTTCACTAGTGTTTAGTAACAGAAGTGAACTAATCATAACAGGAGATAATTAAATTACCAAATCTTCAAATTGTATTCAACTTTTCTAAAAAGTATACAACGGGTCACAAAAAAATGAAACATTCAAAAGAAAACAAACAAGACATAAAGAGCTACATATATCCAATGAGACAATCTTGAATTATGGTCTTGAGTTTATACTAAAATCACTTAAACAAAATCACTGTCTGTTTCCCCTAAATTTGCCAATAACACAAACTTAACAAACAATAAAACTTATTCAGACTAATAACTCCATTAGCAACCAAATCGGTCCCGCCTTTTTCAAGTGAGGAATTAATCAACAAACAGAAAACGTAACTTCACGCCTGTAATCCCCGAAGAGGTAGGCAGAGGAATGCAGAACACTCCCACAAACAGCTTTTAATTATATCTATGAACATACATATATACAAAGGTACGATGTTTTTGAACTAACGCAATCCAAGCAAAATGATCGCGTTCGTGTTCAGTTCAATTATAACTAGATGAATTTTATGTTTACTAACATACATTATTTACTTTATCGAATAGTATTCAGTATTCATCATTCTATGCCTCATGGCCATGCCACATTATTATAAAACTACATTATGGTAAGCTTTTAGCGAGCCAATACTGTACATAAGTAAGTTAGTCTGATTGTGAAGAACCTTAACGACCAGCACACCAAAGTACGAATACATTGGCGCTGGGGTCACTCCTCTAAAGACTGACCGCACAATTGAGCCTATAATATGCAATTTATCTAGTTAATACAATGACATCAAACAATATTGGATTGGCCACAAATTTAATCAAACATTCCAAGGTCAATGAAGCATTTTAATTACTGGAACATCAAAGACATACTCGGCAGCAGGGTTCACTCTTCATGTCATGAGATTACCTGCTCGAAAATTTCCATCACAACTCCAATTAAATTGAAAATTATCACTTCAGTGATGCTGCGTTTATGAAACGATTGTAGAGAGAAAGAGTTAAAGGCTCTTAAGAATAAAACTTGAAACATCTTTATTAATAACGGTTTCGTAATTTTACGCTATACATACATTGTTTGCGTGTATCGTACCCACATAATTAAATCCAAAACGTTCGCTACACTCGCTCGCTTATTGCTCGCTAGCTTTTCCCATTAACAAAATTAACTAGTTCGTTACTTTGATAACAATTGTTGCGCCCAAAAACTATGAAACAGCTAATAACCCATAAATAATTGGCTTAATAAACATTTACACTATATCACGGAAAATATCATGCGGCATTTATCCTTAGTAGTGAGAAAATAGTAGTAAATAATATTGGAAATAAATATAAATACGTCAAAGAGATTTATAAGAATTAATACTGCTGTTATATTGTTCGTGCGTAAAGAGATTGGTGAACGAAGAAGAAGCGTCTCAGGCCTGAAAGGATTAAGATGTTTGCCACTCGGTGTTCCCTGTCTACCCCGGAAGGGACCAGGCGTGACGATACAATAATAATATAATTTTTCAGTTCAACTTACAATCCAGATATAAGTCTTGTACTCAAATAACTATTAAAAGGGACTGTTCCTATTACGTAACAGTAAACATTGGCGTGAGAGAGTGGTACGCCAGACTATTGTTTTATTAGCAAAGCAGATACGTATCGTAAACATATGAGATTTATGATGTTCCATCGTCTTTCTACAACGTTCTTGAGATATTTGCAGTCCAAGCAAAGGGATAAAAATATGATTATTATTATATGGTCACGGCAGGTCTCTTAGAAGGTAGTCAGAGAGCACCGAGTGCCAAATAATCTTTATCCTTATAGTCCTGGCGTGATTTTGCTACATTAATCACTCTCTTATATATATACACGCATGCTCTCGGGGACTTTGATTCCCCCATCTACTAGTATCGGACCTATTTCATCAAGACAGGTGTAATATGTTTCAAAATACACAAAGTACCACAAAATATTGAATACAATTAAATTGTTTGGAAGTAATGACCGTGAGGCGATTATGAAGCGAATGTTCATTGCGGGCTTAATGGACGAAAAGCAGGTGCTAAACGATAACGTAATTAACATTCAATTAATCACCTCAAGTAATTTATTCAATAACTCCTAACGAGACCGCTCGTGCCGTCAATAAAGCGCTGTTTAAGCGGCGTTGGCTAACTACGCGCGACGCCTTTGTGCTAAGCTTACAAATGAAACGTACTAAGTACATTTCCTTGAAAAGTAAATCAATGTTACCTTATTTTCATTATTGTTTATTAAAGTATTAATTTAAGTTACACTAAAATCAAATGGGCTTGTACCCAAGCGGCGTCAATAGACTGTCTACTACTGAATAACATAGTATGTGCAGCTAACGTCCTACCAATCATTTTGCAATACTGTCATGGTTCGTCCATCACGTCCACGAGAGTTTGCCATGTGGAGTCACCTTGACACACCCATCTCCACCTCAACATTTCATTTCCTGTCGTCCACTGCGCAGGAAAACATCAGTACTAATATGTGGCGGTATCTTAGTAATGGAACCTTAAAAAAGTGTACAATATTCTACATAACATTACCATCACACCTCTTTATCGTTATTAACACCTTACCATCCAACTATCAGCCCTATCATGGTTCCACCGCTGGACGCGGGTTTCTTGTCACAATGAGAAGGATTAAGTTCATAGCTCGTCACGCTGTCCTTGTGTGATTTGGCAGAATTCGCACGCCTTAGAAGATATTATGGATAATCCAGAAGTATGCAGGTTTCCTCACGATCTTTTTATTCACTGTTATATTTAATCTTAATCTTAAATATTTAATCTTAAAACGCACTTTCTTTCTTAGTATGCATGTGCGTGATTCCAGGATTACCAGAATGAAAGGCTGGATTCTGTAACACTAGGTTATCGCTGCTTATGTAATACAAAACGAATATAGAAATAAATGGACAAATATATAGATAAGATATTGCATCTACGACGTCGCCGACAGATCTCATCAATAGATTTTTTTGTTCAGCAATAGGGTCGCGTTTGACTGCTATCCCACCTGATGGAAAGCGAAATGCAAGCCCCTTGTCTATTACCTCTTGTCTTGAATAATTCCAGGTTGTACGAATCGGGAAAATTGGATGCGGGCAGGGAATTCCACTCTTTTGCAGTCTGTAGCAGAAACGATTTAGCGAACCGTTTATTAACCGAACATCAAGTATTTCTTCTAAAGGATAGGCAGAGGAGTATAGTATACTCCCACAATTCACAATTATGTTGTATGTCCCATGATGGCATAGGTGAGACTTTTTCCATACATTGGGCATAAATCTAGACTGAGTTGAGCTGTACAGACAAGGATATTATGTATATTTTCCATTGGTGTCTGGTATCGATTGCATCGTTGGTCGTGTTGGTTGCGCGACTGCCGATCGAGAAGTCCTGGGTTCGATTCCCAGGTCGGGTACTATTAGATTTTTCGAATTTAGATTTGCTAGTAGTGGCTCGGAGCTTCATTTGTGTCCGGTATATGGCAATAGGCTCACCACCTACTCCATAGTGGAATGTAAATGTAACTAGTGAAATGTGGGAGTTTACTACACTCCTCTGCCTACTCCTTCGGTGATTAAAGGCGTGATGTTATGTTCCATTTGTATCTTATGTTGGATACCCGCATGCTCAGTGTGGGCATTACGAACAAAACTCCCTTTGGGAGGTCTATGTCCATCAGTGGACTGAGATAGGCTGATGATAATGTTCTATTGACATCTTTGAAAAGACAATTGTTGATATACAGCATTCTAAGTCCCTCTCTTTCTGGATAAATATAGGTGAGAGTCTCACTCCTCAGTGGTATCCAAGTCATTAACATATGGCAATTTTTAGTTTCAGATCTCCACATCAGTAAATCAGTTGCTTTTGGAAAAAATTGCTGACTTACAAAATCAAATCAACAATCTGAAACTTTCCAAAGTGAGTATGGCATCGATTCATTTTTTTATTGAAATTTTTATACTTATTGCAGTATATTTCATAAAATCTTTCTTTTTTGAAGGACAATTACAGTGTCATTGGATATAGTGCGTTAGATAACAGCACACCAGCCTCCGAAGCTACTCAAGATATGATCAATGAAAGAATTCATAATGACAAAGTATTCACTAACGAAAAGCAAAAGTGAGTTATTTTCTACAATGCTGAAATATTTGCAATTGTGATAAAGTGCGTTGCAATTATTATATTTATTTTTTTAATAAATTTCTTTTCAGTGTTTCAGATACATTAGAAGGAGAAGTAACAAGGGAAAGTTCTCAGCCAGCAATTGAAAATTTGTTGATTAGTTCGAATAAAACAGAAAAAGAGACACCTGAAGAACAAGAAATTGATGATAGTAAATTAGCAACAATCCGTTCTCAGGCAGTCAATAAACTCAGTAGTTCTGGAGAAATGAGTTCCGATAACAAAATGTCTTCCAAAGAAACACAAGAGAACCAACTAGATGTTAAGAAAAGTGCATGCGACGATGCAAAACGGAAAGAGAGCTTTAAAGATTTCAAAAAGAGAAGTAGAGACAAAAGCAAATCGAAAAGATACAAAGACGACAGAAAGTTCAGTCTCGAGAGTTCTAAAGATTCACTTCTCGAAAGGAATCTATTCAAAACAGGTTCATTGGATGAAAACAGAATTGTTGATTCCGATGGTAGTAAGCAGACAAAAAGAGATGGTAAATTATTGGAAGCTAAAGATGATTTCTCCAAATACAGATATACCAAACAGACTGATCGTCCACAGGATGATATTATAATTGATGATAAGAAGCGTAAGAGTTTAGATGAAAGAAATCAAAATCCTCTTAGAGATATCAAAGATTTCAAGACGGATGATGATACAAAAGAATCAGTATTGGAGACCCAGCAAAAATTAGTAACAAATGCATCACATATAAATAACTTAACGAAACCTATAACAGATAATACATCCACAAAGGATGAAGGGAGTAATGATAAAGGCAGTGATTCTAGCAAAGGAACTTACTCCATTCATAAAGAGGACGCTGCTGTGATTGGTGCTGATGTAGGTGGCAGTGTTAATAGATCAAGTAAAGAATATATCAATAAAGGCAACATTACACGAGAAATACTAAATAGTAACGTTGTTAAGGATAGTGTTAAGAGAAATGTACTGAACAGTGTTATTTCAAAAGATAAGTCGATACGAGAAAGGCGAAGATCGTCCACGCAAACTTTAAGTGGGACTTATGTTATAAATAATAAGAAAAAAACGAAGTATTCTAATGAATTGTCTCCAGATAGCACTGAATATGAAATATCTTCGTTATCAGATTTGTCCTCGGAAAGCAATGGTATGTTTTCACCGATTTGTTTCTTCCAACTTCAATACATCTGTGCATTATCTCTCTCTATCACCCTGCTGTTTCTCTAACATTGTACTACCTTGCTCAATCGACTTATAATGTTATGTGACTAGTCGATTCGTTGCCGGCTTTGTATGAGAAAGCTTTGTTAAATTAACTCGGTTTATTCCCGTTTATTCCAGGCAGGAACCGTAAGTACCAGTCGCCCGGGGAGCAGGAGCCGTGGCGGAGCCCGAGCGACTCCCCGCCCGACGCCACCACCGACTACGGCTCGCTCAGCGAGGGCGAACTACCCCTCGCAGGAGGGTGTAAGTACTTATATTATAACCCGCAGAAGTTAATTGAGCACGTCGCTTTGATGACGTAATTGCGAGGTACTAATTGCATAAAAGCGTGTGTTTAATTTTGTTATATTTTTAGAGTTATTTTAACATAAATATATGTATATAGATATGTATATATATCGATATAGCGCGTATTGCTGTCCCTAGTGTCCCTACTGTAGGCTTTGGTTGGCGGGCGGGAGAGGAACCGCGTTTCTCACAAGTATTAAGTTGATTTCTACGTGTAGTTGATATATAACTATAGATAATTATTCGTGTTTTGTGTCTGTAATACTTTGTATATGTTAGATATGGGCATACAGGTGTTCAAAACTTCACATAGTGTAAACATGTTTTGTTTTTTGTTACACAGTGTTGAAACAAATATCCGCATATAAAATTCTAAGCACCAAATTGTATGTGTTTGCGTGTGCATGTTCATGTATGTACTGGCGAGTGCGGATGTGTGTGTAAATGTAGTGTATAAAATTTAAAAATGGAACACCAGTGGAAAGATTTGATGTCTCCTCACTTCGAATTCCTTTCATATTATCATCATCATCGACCTATTGCAGTCCACTGTTGGATATAGGACTCCCCTTAGAGGTTATGCCCATAGTCCCCACGCTGGGCATACGGGTTGGGTATCCCAGAGCA
>DVPG01000160.1:0-11603 GCA_018239085.1 Yanguna spatiosa spatiosa
TTTATTATATATGTTGACCGACATCCCAATAAAGGAATGGCTAGTCTTATGAAGCCGGCATTTAGGAAAAGCTAATTCTCGATCTCGAAAAGCTCGATCGGCCGTCGCGCTTGCAAACAACACGACCGACGGGCAAGCATCTTTGGATTAACTTTTGGATTATTGGAGATTAGGTTAATTTTAAAATTCCCCGTTGAATATACAGTAAGTTTCACGCTGTTATAATCTCTACATTTACATATTGTATCAGTTTAACATCTGGACAAGGTCTTCTCTCTGTCACGTTTGGTCTACATTTGAAGCATTTGAAGCCTTTGTCTACTACATTGGCCAAGGTAGAGCTGGTAGAATTTACATTCTATAAAATATTTTTACAATCGTAAGTAACTTAAACTCGCTACTGATGCCAGTGGCAATAAAAATCGCATTACTTAAGTTCACTATTTTAGTTACCCATATTTACACATAAATTTAATAATAGTAATAATTTCTTCCAATACTAGATTATTGCATATGTAAATTTATCATATTTATATATTCATTAAAGTCATAATACGTATTAAAACAAAATAATTTCGCGATTATAGCCAACGTTCAGTTTATAAAATTCTCATTGACATGCCGTAATATGCATTGTCGTTAGGGATGTACACTCGCGTAGTACAGTATCAAACGTTACGTATTCGCTATATTGTGCGCGTCTGTACAATGGTAGAGACACATAACAAGCCCAGTGTGTACTCGGGAACCTTTCATGCTTCAATCTTTCGAGTTGCGCGAGGCGACAACGGCAAACATTTCGACTTCGAACCGTACCATGGTCAACTCGAATCTGTATCTCGAACGACTGTATACATGAAAATATTCATTCGCTGTATGTGTTCTCTGTGTTTGCGATAAAGAAATATTTTTATTTTTATTTTTTGTACAATGAAAAAATCACCACTTCAAAGAAATTAATAAAAATCCTGAACATAGAAAAGTATGAAAGACATTTGGTGAGTGACACTTCCAACTTCCACTTCCACTTTTTTTTTTTTATTTCTTCCGCCAAGGATGATTTTTTCGTTAAGGAATCATCAGGAAAGGTTTTTTTCCATGTCTTTCACTCCTAATAATTAAGAAAAAAATCGCCATTGAATAAGTTTGAATTTTAGTATAAAAACAATAGTAGAAAGTTTTTTTGAATAACTCGAATACCAGTTGAAATGAAGACCTGTACATTGAACTAAATTATATTTATTTGATACCAAAACTATCGCCCAAGTGCGAGACGAAAAAGTCGCAAGGGCATATTTCCTAAATGTGCTCGGCTATACCCTTTAGTTAATTCCTAATAGAACTTCAACTTTTTAATAATAGATATATATATATATTTTTATGTAGGTACGTTATTTTCATTCATAAATCCAAACTTACAATTACTCCTTTTCATTTCCCATTTATTTTTAGACCCTACACGAAACGAACACCTAGCACAAGTTCCTTGCATCAATCAGGGATTACTGAAAGGATATGCCATTAAACATTACATACGTCTTTGTGACCCTTCATTTTAAAGTGACACGCAGGAATAAATAAATAAAAAATCTATTTCCGAACTTTCGTAAATCAATAGTAAAACTGTACAGTAGAGATGTCTCGATATATTTTCCATGTATAGAGTATTTGCCCTAAATGCATACATCTATACATCAGAGATTGAGGCATGACGCTCTCAGAGCTCGTTTGCTACATAGATATGATTCGCTCGAACAGTCGCGAGCTGACGGCGATTCAATTTCCGGCCTGTTATACGCAGTTATTGTTTTAATATTGTTAACGAAAAATCTCAAGCAACTTATAAATCGTTTATTTTAGTACTGTATAAAATTTTTATTACTTATTACTGTTTAATAACTCCCTTAATTAACTTACCCGTTAAAAGATCAGATAACAACTGTGATATGTCTGTGCAACAAACTTATCGCTGGTGACGTACTAATTCATTAGTGATGTTACCAGTTCTCTAGTGACGATCAGTTCGCTATTGAGGTGCCAGTTCACTAGTGACGTACTTCTTCACTAGTGATGTTCTAGTAAACTAGTTATCGACGTGCTGTTTGTTAACAGGCTCTCATTAAGTTATATAGAAAAAGAATGGTTTAATCGTGATCGTATGTCCACTGTTCCTCACCGATGCACAACCAATTTATCATTTTATACTAGTGAACAGTAGCGTTTCGTGTTTCAATTCGTTGAATATGACATGCAAATAGAGACTAAGATAACTTAATGATGACTAAGATAAATGATTAAATAAAATAAAGGTAAATAGATATAGAGATAAATTAATATGTAACAAATGTGACATCACGCCTATAATCCCGAAGAGGTACGCTCAGGAGTGTAGCGCATGCCCACGTCTCACCAGTTGCGTTTGCGTCCCATTATGGAATAGGTAGTGAGTCTGTTGCCAGACACTGGGAACAAATCCAGACTCCGAGCCATTACTAGAAAATTTAAGAAAAATCCAACAGACCCGACTTGGGATTTGAACCCAGGACATTTCGATCGGCAGTCGCTTACAACGAACACGACCAACGAGGCAGTCAAATTAATTAATGTTGCAGCTAATAGGTCATCAGTAATAGCGTGAAGCACACGTGACCTGTTTGAGATGAAGCTGGTCATATTCGAAATTGTCTAAATTCTATTGATAGTTAATAATCAGTTGGTCCTCGTGTCCCATTGTTATTCCATCCCATTACAGAATATGAGAGAGCTATTTGTTTTGCCCTGCACTCAATGATAAACGATTTTACTCTATAATTAATGGCCCTTTGTGGTCCGGGCAACGTCCTTAGTAATATATTCAGACCAGTGATTTTTTCTTCTTTATCAACGCCTCTCCTTTGTACAGCTGATGTATTTTTATGAAATTTCTTACATTTTTAAATAACGTTAAAATAACATTAGTATTCTTATGAGAGTTCATAGATTTTTTTAATAATTTTCAATTAATATTACAATAAAGTAACGATGCTTTTACAGCCGGAGGATAGAAGGCCTATGAAGGCATTACGAATATAAATTAAATTAGATTTGTATTGCTAGAGAGTTTTTTCGGTTCCATACCCATATTAAGTTTCGTGATTGTGATCACATATTCGAGAATGTTCGAAATACAAATTGACGTTAATGTACATATTAAATTTAGAATTTGAAAAACTTGGGAAAATCAAGTTGTTCTTATACTTCATGTATGCCATATGTACATGGTTACAACATGCCCTCTTTAAGTCTCTACGTACGGGATCTTCCGCAGCAACTGTTAGAGACAGTAAACTATGCGGATTGATTAACGCATTAGTCTATAACTTACTTTTTCAGAAGCTTTGAAGTAGTATTCAAAATTGCTTACAACGCTTGATAGTTGATATACTCAGTTATATCAACAGATTCTGATCACTCCATATGATTTACGTAAGCTCCTGAAAATATTTGAACAACATAACGAGATCCTTTGAACGTCGTATCGTTCGAAATTTTCCCTTAGGAAAATTGATAGTACGTACATATGTATGTAATGTATGTGTATTCTTCAGACACTTGAACTACAATAAGCGCTACAAAAAGACTATCTACCTTCGAATAGTAATAATATTCCAGCTATATAACGTAATACATTTCAAATTAAATGTAGGGAATAAATTTGAATTCAAAAGAGCGTAGGTTTAAAACATTTTTCCGTTTTTTAAATTTGGCCCTACCTTTCGTTTTTATTCTCCCTTAATAACACAATGCGACGAGAACAATGAGATTGTCCAATTAGGAAAACGAGCAATTCGTAAAAATGAAAAAAAATATTGTTAATGAAAATAGGAAAACTCGAGAACACAACGTGCCCTGCGAAGGTCACCCAAGGACTTTGCTCCTATAACAACACAATGGATCATTAAGAC
Organism: Yanguna spatiosa spatiosa; assembly: GCA_018239085.1. Lineage (NCBI taxonomy): Eukaryota > Metazoa > Arthropoda > Insecta > Lepidoptera > Hesperiidae > Yanguna > Yanguna spatiosa. Next base: position 3,945 of record DVPG01000160.1, read on the forward strand.
ATCGTCATCGAAAACACTCGTCCGACTTTCAGCTAGACGTCGACTAGCGATAAACAATATTACTGCAACAAACAGAAAGATAAATAATAATATCTGGGGATATCTCCACGCACGGCCACCTGATCCCAAACTAAGCTGATAACCAGACAGCTGATAAATTACATATATACATAGAAATTTATGCTTACATAAATATTTTTGACTCCCAGTAACAGAATAGATCAGTGTATACACCATTCTTTTCCGTGTCGGTCCTGAGTAAGAATACATTCCTCGACCCCGTGTCGGAATATAGGGTGTTGTAATAAGTAGGCGGTAGGAGAAGCTGTGCTCTGCGATCCCCAACCCGCATGCCCGGCGTTGGGATTATGGGCATAACCTCTCAGGTGGGGCCTATGTCCAGCAGTGGACCGCAACAGGCTGATGATGATGATAGACTGTTTGATTCTGTGAAGGTCTAAAGAAACCATTAGCAACGAAGATGTTACAAACCATTTATTATGACTAACATAAAACTTTCAGATTTACTAAGGTGACTCATGTCAACAAGAAAGTTTATATTGTACTAAAAAAATTCCTCTACATAACCAAAGATGATGTATCCTGATGCAAAAATTGCTTCACTGAAAATAATACGAAATAAACGTATCCCAAAAATGAAACTACTATCCATGATCATATGGATATATGATAATCACATACTGTTTTTCCCATACATTCTGCTATATCGCTTCCTCATATTGTTAATCTGTAATAGAACACGTACTTAAGCCTCTTTGTTCGTAAGAGCAATCATTTAAGACACAAAGTATATCGGGCCCCTTTGACGCCGTCATAGGACTGATCGTTCAAAAACCTCTTTCGCTACGTAGCTATGTCTTTTTGCGCCATCGCTTGAGGCTCTTCTCTTCTTTTGACACGGTGTTGAAAGCAACTCCAGCTATACGCGCTGGAGACTCAAGAGTTAGCCCATTGAGCTATACATCTTGAATAAAACGTAAGTTATTTTTGCTGCTCACCAACGCTTTGCTACCATCGAGGAGTAAGTTGGATCGTTTCATGTTTCGCTGTTTCCGTCTTGTTACCTTCTTTTTCATTTAAATGAAGACATATTGGTTTCTCACGCATAATCCATTAACTGCCAACATAAAATATGACTTCATATGTGGTGTAGCATCCGTAGCGTGGAATCATTAAATTATCATTCTATTAAAGTTGATGTTGATTTAAAAAGTATAAATAAACATGTTTTCTGTAATGAGTTTAACCAGAAAATACGCTTTCAGTTGATATTCTGTCGTTGTATATTTTATACCAACATCTTGAAGGCACACAGACACAGTACGCTCGTTAGCTATAATACGCTATAAGTTAAAAGTGCGGATTGTTAGGTATACTCATACAACAGTCATGCATGTTTTATTTTTGTATTTCATTATTAGACCTCATCGTGGCGGATCTTATACGTTGTGTGTTTCAATACATAGTTTTATTTAAATGCAAATTTAAATACAAAATGTACATTTTTTCATGCAAAATACATCTGATTGTGCCGTCAGGTATTGGAATATAAAACAGTCTGTGCAGATAAATAAAACATGCGTTTTCCGGGGATCTATGCTAGAGAGCGTATTTGGTGAATTTTTTATAGGTAAGGACAAGTTATTGTTGTAAAACATTCGATATTTTCCATCGGAGGGTATAAGAAGAAATTAAAAAATTATCTAAATCTAGATGGAAGATACGAGCATAGCATCATGGCTGTCATAATTTACCCACCGACGTTGGGGTAAATATAGGGGAGAGAAAATGTTTTGCTCAAAACGCTATAAACAAACATACGAGCTATAATTATTTAATGTAGATACTAAATGTAAATTTATGTCGTATTACTGGTCAATAGCCTTTCTCTCGCAGTATAAATAGCCCTGAGTCGTGACCTTCCATGATCCAAAAGTTAGCTACCGACTTGTAATATTATGTCGTTGAATTATGGACTGGACGTAACTTGTGTGTGTTTTTGTCTGTATATGTCAACGATATGATAATGATCGTTTTATCAGCGGTAAGCTACTTCGATAATTTTAAACTCTTCTAGTTTTTGTTATTGCTCTAAAGTATTTTTGTTTTTTTTTTTGCATAGCCAAGAATCTTTGGTGAACAGGGTGTTTTTTATTCTATAAAGTTACATACTGCCTTGTTGGTCGAGCGCTTGCGTACGCGTCTACCGGTCGAGAGGTCCTGAGTTCAATTTCCCGTTCGGATACTTTTGGATTTTTCAAACTTAGAATGTTTAGTATTAATTCGGAATCTGGATTTGTGCCTGGTGTATGGCAATCGACTCACCATCTATGCCATGATGGGATGTAAACGTAACTGTTGAAACATGGTAGTGTACTACACTCGTCTGCCTACCTCTTCTAGGATTACAGGCGTGATGTTACGTCAAGTTACATCACAATACCACTGTGGCGCCACCAGTCTATACAAGCTGTAAGTGTGTGATCGCTAGATGCAGAGTGTGATAAACGTCTTCATCAGCTTCAGACCGAAAATTAAGCAATCGATATCAATCATAAACCTTAACGTGAATCAATTAGGACAGATAAAACCTCGTATTGGACACTGTCAACCAAAAACTGGAAAAAAGTAGAATTTGCCACATTAGCCGCCATGATAGTTTTAATAATATTCATAAGCAGCTTCCGCCTTGAATAATCAATTGGCGTTTTGATGTAACCAATGATATCATTAACATCGCCCCCAGAACTTGACAACTGTCCGGCTGTTAGTGAAAGCGGTATGGAAATCGGACCAGCACTTTCCCTCTCATCGACGTGGTAGAGAAGCTCTAACGAACGATCCCGATGCTCCGCGTCGTTAATGGTAATTCACCATATCGACCATCACACGCACATACGATCGTGACTCGTACCGCTTCAAAATCGATTCTCGTTACTGTTATTGGCTGAGAAACGGAAAGTTAACTTTTATTTTATATATGAGTGGTTACAACTCTAGAATACAATCACTCTTCATATGTTGGCTAAACGAACCTTATACTATAATTATATAAGCTTAACATCAGACCTGTAATTTCCGAAGAGGTAGGGCGAGGAGTGTAGTACACTCCCACGTTTCATCAGTTACGTTTTCCGTCTACTATGGAATAGGGGGTGAGTCTCTTACCATACACCGGTCGCAAATTCAGACTTCGCGCCACTATTAGAAAATCGATGTTAAAAAAATGCAATAGAACCCGACTCCGGATTTGAACCCAGGTCCGCTCGATCGGCTTTCGCATTTGCAACCGCTCGACTAACGAGGAAATACTATAAGTATAGAAGTATTTATTGTGTGTTTGGGTATTTCGTCTTTTGGTCAAATCTATTGAACCGACATAATTTAAATTCGAATTAAATATTAATTGAATACATTGGACACAAACTACTTTAGTACTTTTAAAGAGCCGCAGGAGGATTTTTAAAAATTCATCAGTAGCATAGCGAACTATGGAAAAGATGATTGCGAAGGAAATATTCAGATTTATAGGCGAACCAAAAAATGTCAGTGAAATATCTGAAAATAATAACAAAAAGTCGGCTACATCGTTCAGGAAGCGATCTCTTACGGATAACCGAGGCAGAGGAAATGAACGCGAATATTAAGGGAAGATGAATTCTAAAGGTTCAACAACAATAGATCTTTTTCTTTTTTCCTTATACGTTGAGCGATTAATACCCACAAAGAAAATTTTGTTGTATTAAAAAGTAATGAAAGGGGAATGCCCACGGATGGTATCGCTAAATCTAAGTTGTGTCACTACTTTATGAAATCAGTAATTCCTATTATTAATTAAAACAATGTTTGTAAATATTACGAAATAACAAATTCTCCGTATAAAAACTGACCAATTTAAAGGTAAGATAACGATCTTAATCATTTATTTTTGTCGCCATCTTTGCAAATTGCCTTTACAAAAATACGATTAGTGATGGATCAAAGAATCGATAAGTTTAGGTGAGATTCGATTATTTATGTAATATGATGAAAAAGCAATCAATGATAAAATCGATTATATTACCTTTTAGAGGAGCACTTTGATGGAGACTTTTATGGTGTTGTTATTACTATATTTAAGGCAATGGATTAAAATTAATAGATTAAAACTACTTATCCACTGATATTTTTCATCTTGTCCCCTAGACAGTTAACGCCTTTCTTTTTACACACGATAATACTTCCGATACAGAAAAAAATGAATTTTGATTTCTGCGTGTCTGAAATCGATTCATTGCTTAAGATTGATTTATTCTTAGACCAATCAATTCTAGGCATGTCGATTCACTTTAAAAGAAACCGATATCCAAATTGAACGAATCGATTCTCTATTAAATCACGACGTTCTTAAACATGTCTCGTAAGAGACGTGTATAAGCAACGCTATCTTTCGTCTTTTGAATGCATTTATAAATAATTAGGTAATTCGTTCAATATTATCTACCAAGTACCAAGTTATTTTGGCGTCAGACAACAGCAAACAATTAAAAGAACCTAATACTGCAACCGGTTTAGAGTTTTAGTCGCTAGGTTCTTAAAACAGTCTGATTTAAAAGAATTTATCGAATCATATAGCGTTCAAGATTGATCTGCCGATCGAATAATCGATTTCAGAACAACATGCTTAATCGATTCTTCGATAAATCAATCTCAGGTTAACATCCCTAATCTGCCTGACAAATAATAATTACTGTGTGAAGTTTCCGACAGTTTGTTTTGAACTCCTGGTAATACTCAATCAGTATTATTTCGTGTTTGATTCGTTTTGTTCTGTTAATTTCCATTACATGAAAGCCAAGTGATAGCGAGACAGAGACTCCATTAGTTAAGTTTTTGTGTTAAAACGTATTTGACTACAATAAGACGATATCGCGAGATAAAAGACTCCATTTTAAGTTATAGTATTTATTAAGTTATAGTGTTATTTGTGTAAATAAAAACTAATTAGTGATAGCGAGTAATTATGGAAAATCTATCTCGTCGGTGCATTAATTGTTTCCTCCGACTGCGATATTTGCGCTGGCAGTCGTTGATATGTAATTATATTCTTTACCGAAGAAACAGTGTAGAATTGCCCAAATCTAAATGAGTAGTCTAGGTAATTATCAATAGGCATTTCTTTATTAAAATGAATAATCATATTGGTAACCATAATCTAATATAGAGAAATATTTCAGAAAAACCTAAATTATCACTTAACGGCTTGTTAACAATTTCGAAAATTCTAATTTTATTGGTCCTTCAATACCATATTGCTGTTGAATGCCGAGAATTATAAATATTTTATTATGTTTTTTTAAATGTACTAACATCAAACTAAAAATTAAGCTTAATTACATTACGGCACAATAGATTTGATAGCGATACTGAGTTCCATAGTCACTTGGGCAATCCCCTTTCATTTTCTTTTGCACCATGATTACTTAAATCAATACAGTAGGTATTTCAAATGTTTTTAGGACAAGGTTCTACAAATCAATATACCTAATACGTCAAATATTAGATACGTACGATTCATACAATTCATCGCTAGTGTTATTTCAAAAAACCTACAAGCTTTTTGAACTTCAAATCAGATATCCATCAAGACTGTGCTGATCTTATCATCTTTAAGAAATGTATTTTAAGAAGAGCTTGCAAAAGTATGCTACAAAATTAAGAAGACGTACAAAAAAATGTCGAGCACAATACTAATGCGTACTAACTAGTACCTATCATGTGACGCGCATCAAATTAACAAATTTCAATTTAATGGCTCCTGATTACTTTGTGTGCAGTACGGTGCTTCTCATCGATAAGAAATATATTTTAAGTAGAGTTTGTAAAAGTGTGCTACAAAATTAAGAAGACGTACAAAAATATGTTGAGCACAATACTAATGCGTAGGTACTAACTAGTTTCATCTGACGGGCTTCGAATTAACAAATTTCACTTTAATGACTCCTGATAACTTTGTGTGCAGTACGGTGCTATGCTGATGGAGAGGAGAGATCGCATTTTGGTCTGACAGCTTCGAACACAGGCTCGGATTCACAGCTACGAATCAGTACAAATGCTGATACAGATGCGTCTCCCTAAATTTACGAAATACGCACTTATATATGTGTATACCCACTAATTCTGTCACAGCCGTTTGCAGTACATATTGACATGGGAGATTTGTCGATGCTGATATGCAAGAAAAAAGCTTGCTTAAAATTTTAGTCCTTATTAATTATACTAGTTTTAATTGTTCCTCTGCGAGATATACCTTCATCCTAGATATACCTGCATTCTTACCAACGGATCGTAGGGTGCCCCAGAGTACTTTTACCGATTCGTATTCTCCATTGCAGAACTCGTGTGCCCCTATAGCAATCGGTTCTGCGATATATACGACCAGCTGACTGCCATTTAACCCACAATACTGTCTGAAAGACTGCTGTCGGTTATCAATTATTAAGTCTCTACCGAATATCTTCATTTTAGGTGTCATCCCTCAGAGAAACGCTGTGTAAATGTGTAATAGAAAATATACCTACATACCGTGAGCTTGCTATAAATTGCTTTGCTTTGATACGTCAACTTCAATATATCTATTGCTAAGAAACACGAATGATTACTAACATCACATGAACTTTTAACGTAACATCACGCCTGTAATTGTGGAGTGAAGTACATTCTCACGTTTCACCAGTAACGTTCATCACATAACTTTCTCTGTTCAAAGGTATAAATGAAAGTGACAATTTCCATTTTCAAAATCTTTATTAAAAACAATACATACGAAACTTGCAAAAAAAATATACCATAAGAAATATATTTAGGGCTATGCTTCTACTTAAATATATTTATCAAATAATGAATTATAATTTGATAACAGTATTACCCTTTGATCTCTATACTAAAATTACTATAACTTATTTTAATGAAGTAGCAAAGAAGTATGAAAACCACATAACCCACAACGACAACAACAACAACCTATAAACATCAGTTTCTTATCTGTAACAGAACCGAGGTCCTACCGGAGACTCTTCACAGATCTTTGGCTTGTCTTAAGGATTGATTCCATAAAATTAGTGTACATCCTTTAAATTGGAACACAATATCATCGCTGTTGACTCTTTTCTCAGAAACAAGCAGGGCCGGATTTGGAAGTCTAGAGGGCTTGGGGCAACGAAGGAGTAGAGGCCCCTAATTATTAATTATTTTCCAAATATAAGAAACTTATTTTTCTGTCAAGTCTTTAAAACTTTATTGTCAGCAAATAAAATTATTTCAAGACAAAATGTAGTAATTTGTTAAACTTAAATATAATTTTTAAAAAACTAAATTACCGCGTTAACGAATGGAACTTTGCGAGCTTTTTTCGAAGAATAGTCGTTGATTGTTTCCTTGAATTTATTGTGGGGGCCCTTCTCTTGTGGATGCCCCGGGGCCCCCTAAATCCGCAACCATTATTTTTAGATTAACACAAAACGAATGAAAATAGTAATATGCTAATGAAGATACAAATATATATTTAAAAAAAAAACAACAATAACAATTTTGGGAACAAAAATTTTTTTATTAAAAAAAATATTTTTGTTCCCAATTTCAAATATTACTTACTTACAC
>DVPG01000161.1:0-11600 GCA_018239085.1 Yanguna spatiosa spatiosa
TCTCCACTGAAGAATACGCTGGCAGAAGTGGCAGTGGGCTGGCCATATCTGTCGTAGGACCGATGGCCGCTGGAGCAGACGAGTCCTAGAGTGAAGACCGCTGGTGTACATACATACCTAATAGTAAATAATTTGATTATCTGATAATTTTTCAAATTTGTTTACAACAAGTGATATCTTAACAGTGAAGGAATACATAATGAACAAACCTGCAAATTTTGTAGTTCTCTATAAAGTTGTTTAATCCGTGTGAAGTATTTCAATCCGCACTTAACCTGTATGCCAGACGGCCCTATCCCTTGTCTTGATAAAGACGATTGATGATGACAGCCCTTTATAGAGCGAATTGAAAGACTTTTCCTGTTAAAATTTAATTACCTTCTGTATTTGCTTTGTTGCACGACGCCCATATAATTCAGATCCGCAAGGATGCTCGGTTAATTTGTTCCAAGAATTTCTCGTCAGGAAAATCCCTCATAAAAGTGTTCCCGGGAAAAGGTATGTAAATAATCGCATCGGATCGGAACCCGTTTTGTCGTGGCGAGATTCGCCTATTGCCCGCATATCTGTGGAATGCCACAGAGTAGCTACTAAATACAGAGCTTATTATTTACGATACTCTTACATCATACGTTTGTACTGGCGTTTCTCTCTCGTCTGTCGACTTAAGGTAATTAAACAAGGATAAGATATCTATATTTACTTATTTCAAGCAGAAACGCGTTAATAATGTTTGCCGGTCTAATGGCTGTCACAGACTATATATATATACCCATAGGAGAAAAGTGTTTATTTCCTGTACATACATGAGTAGTACTGTGAATATATGGAGTAATATTTATTTACTATGAATACCATAAGAAGAATATTAAATACTCATCTATATATTACCAACTTTCAAGAATAACCAAGTTACTAGAAATTACCAAGTATTTATCACTCAACTTCAGATCAATCCCTATACTTCGTTCTGGCTCCACGTGTGCGTTGGTACAGTGCGTAGCGATCTAGACCGCTGGGCCGGCATTGCGGGTTCGATTCCCACCCAGTATAAAAATTTACTTAAAGCGATGTGATGTGATATTATTATTAATCCTGTTTAGGTTTGGAGGAAAACATATAAATAGTATGAATTTATAGAAAAGTCCGCAGAATCATATGAATCTCTATCAACTGTTTTACTCTGTGTCTTGTGTTCGATTATATATTATATGTATGAGGGTATTACAGGAGATCGCTGATATTTTATACATAATGTATAATATTTACAACTTAGCACTAGAATTCATTGAGACCTGGATATCTGAAAAGGTCACTGTCCTTGCTGATGTACATGTGGTGGTTTCTTTGCACAACACATATGAAGACATATATCGTCATAGACGTAGAACAAAGTCGGATCTAACAAATACCAAATTTTACAGGGCAGCCATTTCAAACGTCATTTTACTACGAGCGCATTTCAAATCCGTCGTTATACCGACTGATTAATTTTAAAACTAAAATAAGTAGAATTTTTTTTGTAATGCAGTAATAATCTTTATACAATATGGTACCTATCCAAATATGGTAAAAAGTGAATTTCGCATTTTTGTCAAATCCGTCTTTGTTCTACGACTATACCGATATGTGTATATCATATGAATAATTATAAGAGGGTATATAATATAATATTATAATTATAACCCCTCAGAGGGTAGGCCTATGTTAAGCAGTGGACAGTAATAGGCAGATGACGACGATAATGATTGGTAACTATTGTTGTTCTAAGTTGGGTCTAATCAGAATCGTAGTTAAAAGGCTAATTAAAAAAGTTATAAAAGTCTGTAAGAATACAGATATTTGACGCTCGGTGCTCACTGCATACCCCGTGAGAATTCTGGCGTGACGATATAATAATAATTAATTTTGGTCGTCAAGAAAACTATAAACTCCGTAAAACGTTATGCCTTTAGGTATTAAGGACGACCTTGTGTCACTTAGTTTAAGGTATTAAGATTAAATCAATAAACCCAGAAATTCCAATATATTTGAACATATTACAGCGAAGAATGAAAAATATTGTGTAAAATATTGTTTTCATATTGGCCTTGTATGACTTTTACTAGATTGAAGTAATGTAGTTGTACAGGTGATAACAGGAAATGCAAGAAAATGCTTAGAAATACTGATCTAAGTACAAGTTTAATGAACTTTTAATATAACGATATAAATTCAATGGACATAGTACAAACATACTAGAAATTACTTATACAGGTAAATCTTTAAAAAGTGCTAATTTTATTCCAGTTTTACCATAATAAGTGGTTTGTAGAACAATATGAAAGGAAACAAAAAATATTTACTTTTTAAATAGTAGTGTAAAAGAACACAAACATAATTGTACACAAGAAGAAATACGCACAACAAAATAATTTATTGTCTTAATAATTATGGCAAGAATAAATAAATTAAATACTTCCGGGGTTACACTAATTAAATGCAATATAATGATATCACGACAGTTTCTAGCGATCGCATTCGAAATTCAAATTTAAATCACTGTTTCGTCTCTTCCGGTTGGCCATCGTCGACCACGACATCTATTTCAACTTCGTAAGTGCCTGGCTTCGTGACAGACGGCCTGACAACTACACCTGGCATCTTGGATTCTGACGGGTCGATTTCGTTTTCTGAAGCATCCGCCACCGGTACAGATATATCAGATGGAAGGTTTCCCTTCTTTGGTGGTTGACGCACGGACATCATCCCCTGAACGCGTTGGACCACGTATTCCAACAGCGGGCCGAAACGTGATATCCCGTCAGTTGCCAAAACTGATCTATCGGGGGTTCCGTGGTGCGGCTTGAGGACGAACATATGGAAGTTGAGCGTACGACGCACCGGCCTGGCCACGGCCTGACAGAAGCAGACTATAGCGACCAGGACGAAAAGAGTGCGGCGAGACATGTTGCGAGATATTTTCCACTGCAGCGTCCGCCCGGCGCGGCTTGAGTCTTCACACTGTGCCCGCTGCGTTTTTGCCCCGCATCTAACCTAAGATAACGGGTCTTCGGCAAAAAGATCATAATTGCTCCGTCGTTTTACAGCGGCCGTCAGATAATTGCAGCGATCTCTCGACACCTTTCGTTTGGAAAGCGCTCCCATCTTAATTTGAGTGAGTCATCATTATTGATGACCATTTCCAGGTGATCTCTTGCATTGTTGTGTTTGAACGTTACGAAGTTCAAAATCGATCTATTGCAATCATACGAAAAGGTCTGAAGAAATTGGCATTTCTAAAGCCATAACTGTGTCAATAAAAAGATGTCTCTGATCGCTAGGTATGGATTCGTCTGTCTATTGCCGTTTCTGACTTCCATATTCGTTGAACGTAGAGTTCTTTTTTACTTGTAAACTGTATGCCATAAGTTAGTTTGTATTAACGATAATCATATTAACAGCTATCAATCACAGCGGTCAGGTTCGCATAATACCTGCATTAACAAGGTCACCTGTTGCAGGTAATATAATAATAACCCAAGCGAAATGCGGTTACCGGAATTTATGGCGTGTTGTATTGTTTATGGACGTTTTATTGTTGTTGCCCGCTACTTATAATGTCAGTCATAGAGATTAACAGAGACAGCCATTCTTGTGAATTGCAGGAACGAATCGCAAATGGCGACTTCACAATTGTGATTTCTGTTTATGAATATGATTGTATAAAAATATTATGAAAAGTGTGTTACTTCGTTATGCCAGTGTATGACAGTTGTCAAAGAAAATTAAAAACAAATTAAATTAAGAACTGTATAAATTTTGTGAATCTGTTATAAGTTTTGGTATTTACCACAGAGTATCATCTTTACATTTTACATTTAATATCCTAATTTATTGTTATTGTACTTGAGTAAAAAAGTGCATTATGATGAGAATGCTTCACGGACATTTGTCTTTTTACCAATAAGTTTAATAATTCTTGCAATCTGTTAACTTAATCGACGACGTTCTGAAAGGAAACATGCTTTTATTGATACAAATTACTCATGAATTCATAATCCAATGGCGATTAAGAATAATTTACTGCGTACCGTGAGTCTTGGTTACATAGAGTTTTGTATCCAATTTGTTTGCTGATCGTATACTAGATGTGTTCCTAAGACTGACCATGTTAATTATGGTGCTTAAAGAACGTTTAATAAACCTTATGAGAGTTAGAACATAGGTGGTTTTGCCTTAACGGTAAGTGTAGGTGTAAAATTGTTGGAAAGTGCACATAGCTTATGGTGTCGTACGATTGCAGGAAGCAACTCCGTTACAACCCATTTAAGGTTAACCGCTCGTTCCATAGTAACGGTAATGATTTTATACACCATCTGGGATCATTTCTAATTTGTTCTGACAATCTACAATAAATGTTACGGGATTTTTATTAATCATGTAACTTTATTTGTTGAGTTATTCGTCACTGATAATAAATTTTATATAGGCTCTTTTATACAGGTTAAAAATCTTTCATTGCATCGTTATGATACCATTGTTTAGAATAATCAGGTTTTAAAATATAATCATATCCTGTAATAAAATACTACATTATGAGGCAAAAGTTCAATTATTATTTCGTATTCAATTTCTGCCTTGCTAACCTGTTTACCTGTCATGATGCGCCTGAGGTACGGATTTCTTCGTTTTTGAAAGGTAATAATTGCAGTCCAAAAATAACAATATATAAAACACAATATAAAAATATGAACTAATATGTAACTTTACCTTCACAAACAAATTATAAAAATGTCACTTTATTTAAAACATCGACGTGAGGCATGGTTTCCAAAAAAAATAACGGTGTTGAAGGTGGGACAAATTTAATATACATAGTAATTTCTATGGGAAACATTAAGTATAACATGGTAAAGATGTCGCCATGTAATTGCATAAGTCGAACTCTTGCCGTGCTCGGTAAATTTAATTTGAAGTGCGGTTTTTTTTGTAAAGTAGATAGCCTTTAATTTTCAAGAACATTTGCTTGTTTTGGTAAGTATTTTGAGAAGTTGATTGTTGTTATTACCGATGTAAATGGTTCACTCTAATAAGAAATAATCAGGTAAAAAGACATGATGTTCACAAAAGTCCTAATTTGCACTCAGCAAATCGAACACAGACCCCAGCAAGCCGAACTAAACATATCCATTTAAATATCTTGACAAAAATCGTAAAACCTCGGTAACGTATTTGCGACGGATAAAAATAAAACTAACTAAGATTATATCGTAAGCTATGTTTATTTTCAAAAGGAAAAGAAGATAGAAGTTAATGCATTAACATGAAGAGTCTATAAAGTACGTCAGCGGGGAATGTCATTACCACATAATGGTACTTTTTACAGCCGACCCTATCTATCGTAATGGTAGCACTAGATAAGCATTTTTTTGTTATCCATGGAGAATGTAACTTGGCTGTACAAGTTCGTACTTCGGTCGGAAAGTAGATAGGCCGGTTCGGTCTGAGCTGACTTCGCTATGGAGTTCTAACAATCTATGTTAGGCGTGAATATAGCACAGCTACTAACGGTTGGATAACCATCTTGACTGCAGTTCGTTAATTATTTCTTCTCACTTTAATAGACATTGACTTAGAAATGAAATGTTAAACTTACTTGGAAATGTTGTAAATTAACTTATACGTTTACTGTGTTATTAATATGCGTTTTAGTATATTAAATATCGTTTACTGTTGACACGTCACTCTTCCCAGGATGCGGATAATGGCGTAGTCTATCACAGTGACAGAGTGCGAGTTGACCTCACACATCTTAGAGAACATTGCAACTAACTCTAAGCTATGCTAGGTTATATCGCGATTTATCTCCTAACCGTTATCTTTTATCTACGCCGTTCTGTTTCATTCTTCTTCTTCGTCGGGTCGATAGCTGACCGTGAGTGATCAACCATCGTGGTGAAAGGATTAGTCGCAATGTCGCCGCGCATGTGCGCCGGGCAGTGTATGTTCGTATTTAATCATACGTTACAAACGTTTTTGTTACGTTTTAATCATACATAATCGCCGCTCGGGGAGCCTCCTTTCATGCATCCCTCTGTTTCATTGAATTGTTTCAATAGCCAATTTGCTTCGTCATTCAATCATATACTAACAGGCTTATCGTTGTAATGAGACCAGTGTAACTTTATCCTATTCTATCCATGGAGTGGTGCGCAACCTATAAAGGAAGAAAGTAGCCGGCGCTATCTCTCTATATCAAGTGTCAAGTCGAGTAACTTAGGGCTTGAATGTGCCCTATATATGTCAACGGTAAATAATTGGTCGATAGATAAGATCGTACTGTGCCATAGAGGCGCTAACTTGTGTTTAATTATAGGTCTAAATTATTATTATTATTGTACCATCACGCCATACTTCTTACGGGGTAAGCAGAGCACACCGAAGAAGAAGAAGTGCGGCCAAAAATAAATGTACTTGACAAAAGCGCACCGAAAAAGGAGAGAGACAGAAACACAGCAGGATTGTAAGAACAGAAATAATTTGGCACTCAATTCTCTCTACATACAGCTAGAAATTCGAATTTATCACCATTTTACAACTTTTTAAGGCAATTGAATGTTTTACTACAGTGAAGTGTGGTGCACATAAAAGGTAATTATTTTTTATAGATTTCGTTTTAGCACGTTTTAGTTGTTATACGGTTGAATATTTATGTACAACTAGTTTTGAGAAATTTAGAGATGACCTAATTCGTCAGATTTAATGGTTAGTGGTATCAATGTCCTCGGTTCTTGTGCGGATTAAAGAAATAAATAGATGTTAAATAAATATACCTAGGTACTGACTGTTTTGATCGTCGTGTTTGTTGCAACCGCGACTGTCGATCGAGAGGTCCTGGGTCCAAATCTCGGATTTTTCTAACTTGGTTTTTCTAGTAAATATTTTTAGTAGTGGCTCGCAGTCAGAATTTGTGCTCGGTGTATGGCTCTATAGTGATGAGCCTATGCTCACCCCATCTATTCCATAAAGGACGTAAACGTAATTTGTGAAACATGGGAGTGTACTACACTCCTCTGCCCACCTCTTCGATGATAACAGGCGTGATGTTACATTAAATAAACTCGTATAATGATAACCACGTTCTATAGACAGAAAATATTTAGCATCCAATATCCTATATAGGGAGCGAAATAAGGAGCGAAAATAAAACAAAAAAGTCTATTAATTATTTAATACGATTAAATTAATATCAGGTACAAAAATAATGTCAGAATAATTAATTAAGTCAGCATAAATTATCCGTTCAATAAATTGCACCTGCAGCTTTCTATTCTTCTTTCATTTTTTGGTATAACAAACGTAATTGTTTTAAAATTATTTATTTTAAAAAATTATTATTTTCAAACGACATTGTCGTCGTTGCGTTGGTAAACTTAAATTTGTGTACGTGACAACAAGTTGAGGCTGTTTCATACAGCAAGTTGACATGTTTAGTCAAAAATATTTAAATTTGCTAAATTACATAATATATGTACCTATTGTACATGAAATTTAGAAAGTACACGGATATTATGCACGATTTCTAAAAGGAGCGGTTTTGGAAGGTTGAAAGTCACATGTCCAAATTAATGAAAATGGAAAGGAACACCCAAAGCCGTTGATCAGGTTTTTTGGCAAATAAACCCCTAATTAAACCTTGCTTCTGGTAGCATGTACTGGCCTCGCGTTGCGCCTCGGCTCCTCGCTCTCTTTAGCTCCGCCAGATTGCAGATTCGCTTTCTTCAATTCTGGACTGGATGCAGCCTCTGGTAATATCAGAAATCAGAACGAATTTTTAAAAGAGTGCCGGGAGTTTTTTCCGCCGGCTTTTTTCTTCCGGTCTACATAAGCCTAAAAGAGGCGTTCAAAGCCGAGAAATAAGATGATGATGTATAAGATTTATGAAGACGTTCATTAAGTGTATTTATATACGTTATAATGAATAAAAACTTCTGAATTTCTGAGCAATTATAACATTATTTATATAACTTTTTTAAGAACATTTGAAATGAACAAACACTAAGTTAACAGAAATGTTAAAAAACATGACTGCCAGGTTGGTCGTGTTGGTTGCAAGCGCGACTATCGATCGAGAGGTTCTGGGTTCAAATCTCGAGTCGGGTGCTATTGAATATTTCGAACTTGAAATTCTAGTAGTGGCATTGACTCTGGATTTGTGCCCGGTATATGACAATAGGCTCACCACCTACTCCATGATGGGACCTATACATAACTGGTGAAACGTGGGAGTATGGTAATACACTCCTCTGCCCGCCTCTTCGGGGATTACAGGCGTGATGTTATGTTTCAAAATATAAGTAATGCAAGCAAAATTGCAACAGTAAATATAAAAGTTGAAGGAATAACGTGAGGATGTATTTGTTGACGACTGTTTAGATTTGATATTAGAAAAGCATGTGGTTAAAGTCATCTAACGTCAGGCGGAAAGCAAGCGAATTTTATGCTTTCTTAATAAATAAAGCATTTCTATATATTTAAAAATTTGGTGATTTCGAATTACGAAATTATGGCCAAACGCTAGGCTTCTTTTATAACTTTAAAAAGTCACGTTATATGCCAGTTTTATGGTACCTCAAGTAAAGAGAATGTTAATTTATGCTATAAATAATATAAAAATATTGTTAAATGCTATTTATAAAGAGTCGTGTTAGAGAAAAAACAGTAAGTGTTACTTAAAAACCTTCTTGTTATTAATAAAGCATAATTAAGTATTATTTTAGATACGTTGTGATATTTAAAAAATGGTGTTATTTACATAATTTAAGCGTATTTAAAAAAAGATAGTTCATGAGCTACTTTTAAAAACGAACTTTTTACTAATTTCAACTGCTGTGAAAAATGACTTTATTCAAACCATTTTTGTAATCGTAATTTATTTGTAATTAAAATGTTCATAATGTCAATAGTTATTGTAATTTAATATTATACAATATTAATCTTTAAAACTTGTTTTATAAGTAAAGTTGCAATCAACACCTAAAAATAAAAGAATGTGAAACGTGATAGTCTACTATTCTCCTCTGTCTTTAGGGATTATAGGCGTGATGTTACGTTTAATTAAACCTGTTAATAAATCAAACCTGCTGTTTTTAATAAATGTTAATAACAATTATATTTATCGACTGTATAAATTATTGCCTTTTCAATTGCAATCTCTTAAATATATTATTCCCTTGGTCTTACCGTTGCCAGGTCTCGGTTCATTTCCGGGTTGTGCTTCTTGTCCTTGCAGGGTAAGCAGCGGTGTATGATGCACAGAGTCCCCGGAGCCGTGCGCACCTTGACCGGAGAATACGGGCCTGTAGAAACAGTATAATTCATTATTCGTCCATCTGCTTCGCACGAATTTCTTAGTCATTGTCACCATTATTAAAATGGATAGCCGCAGAAATGGAATACAGACCAATCGACCAAGTAGACTTTTTTTAAGGCGCTTGGGCAATATGTTAATATAGTGTATTGAATGAAGTTCATTAGAAATATTTATTGTTGACTAATTGTTCTAATTTTTTAACGACAATTGGGTTCAGAGCTGTCTGCATGATTCTTTATTTGTTCTTCAACAACCCAATTGCTACAAAGACAATTCTAAGAGACTAGTTGGATACACAGCGTGGTCGACTATGACTTTTCATTATGAGAGAGGAAATCTGGTAAAAAATATAACAATAGATGAGTTTATGTACATACATTTGAATGAGGAACAAATCATTGTGATGTACTTAAAGATGTTTGTGTCAATGTATTTAGTGGAGCACGGCATCATTTTGTGGATGAATTGTAATGTGTATTGCTTGTTGATGTAGAGATTATCGATTTATATACCAATATTCCTATAAAATGCGATACGTACTGGTAAGCAACGATAGGCTCCTGATACAGTAATTCGCCGGGTCTGTTCAGGGTCAAGGGAGCTCCCCCAATCACGAAGTTCGGGCTTCTTTGCGGGAGACCGATGCTAGGGCGAGAGTATCCCCAGTATGGAGAGTACGCTTGGCCTGCTGGAATTTGGAAGCCTGTTGGGGAATTGTTAAGAAATTACGTAACAGAAGAAGACGTAGGTACGTACCCGAAGAGGCAGGCATAGTAGTGTAGTATTACACTCCCATGTTTCACCAGTTACGTTTAGGTTCCATTATGGCGTAGGTGGTGAGCCTATTGCCATATATCGGGCACAAATCCAGACTCCGAGCCACTACTCGAAAATCTAAATTAGAAAAATCTAATAGTAACCGACCCGGGAATCGAACCCAGGACCTCTTGGACGGCAGTCGCGCTTGCAACCAACACGATCAACGAGGCAGTCTAAGTGTTAAGTGGCAGTGTTAAGAAATTAAATTTATTTTATTCATGAATACTATTTCTCTTTGCGATTGTACAATATTAGTATTGAAATGGGTCCTTATTTTAACTTTAATTTGAACGTTTAAAGCCAATTTAATACCAGTAAAAAGTGAAATGTTGATAACAAAAAATATCACACATTCTATTGAGTAACTCAATATCTCTAGACTGCATGGTTAATTGTAATGCGTTAAACGATAGAGTTTCTAGCTTACTGATTAATTCAATAAGAAAATGTTCATTACTAAGGTTATAAAGTCTAGATTTGCACAGTCTTTCTCTATCTAGGTCAGCCGGGAGACAATCTAACAGTTATAATAGTGTAGGTAATGGATGGCCACCGTTACCTATAGCGTTCTCATGGTGTATTACCTACTTTCAACTGTGTAGTTAGGGTCAATTGTAGTTATAGGCATAGTTTTGT
The DNA here is from genome assembly GCA_018239085.1 of Yanguna spatiosa spatiosa. Classification (NCBI taxonomy): domain Eukaryota; kingdom Metazoa; phylum Arthropoda; class Insecta; order Lepidoptera; family Hesperiidae; genus Yanguna; species Yanguna spatiosa. Next base: position 10,811 of record DVPG01000161.1, read on the forward strand.
TGATGGATCTCAATTAATAAATTAACATTTAATTTTCTATGTTCTAAAGTTCCGTAAAACCCCATCAAGTCTATTTGGTTTTTCTACTTATATTTGAACAAATTAAATTAATTTCATCAATTCTGTAAGCATTTATGGCATCTGTAACATACGGTGAACAGAACTGTAGGAGTAGTGTAATAATTTTTGCGAAGAAAAATGAACTCATTCTAACATATTGGAAACGAGTTAATGATACTATCAATTATTATTACTGTAGTCCTATATAGTTGATTTAAACTTAATAATCTTACAACATATTGACTACACTAACTTACACTAAGAGTCCTATTCCTATAGTACTAATCGTAACTGGCTGCAGACGTCTCTGGGCGACAGCAGGCATTTGTGACTAATGCCTTCTCATTTGCAACTCTCTTTATTTAAAAAAAATTACACTTTGTTTTAGAAGGCTTCTCAGGCAGGCAGGCTTTATTTATTTATTCTTCATTGTTGTTAACAAAGGGCGGACTTAAAGCCAAATGACATTTTCTACCAGTCAAACCAGATGATGAAAAGTTGGGGTAGACTAAACAATGTTATTTATAAAAATGCAAGCTACGCGATAAGAAAGAGATAAAGATAGAAACAATTAGAAATGATGAAGTCCTTGTGGTTAAATTTCAATAAAAACCCTAACACTAGCTCCTTCTGCATATTAGCTGATTCTATAACGAACTTAAACGTAACATCACGCCTGTAATCCTCGAAGAGGTAGGCAGAAGTGTGTCAGACACTCCCACGCTTCACC
>DVPG01000162.1:0-11595 GCA_018239085.1 Yanguna spatiosa spatiosa
ATATACCTACTAGTGAAGTATATCACACACACATCATATTGTTTCTTTAAATAACACTTCTTTCATCCGACATCCTGTATTATTTCTTAGTCTGCCTCATTGAACAGTGTTATTGTTAATTAATGGCAATGCTGGTACTATAACATTAACTTGATACAACAGTGCGGAATACTTGAGAATAAGATGTTATCTAAGTAATGAAATTGCTAGAAATATAAAGAGAAATCTGTTTAAATATTGTCGGACGAGTTGCGGACTAAAACTAAGATGGGGCTATTACAAATTAAGCTAACACCGACGATTTAGAAGATTACACATACACCAAAATACTTTTCTACGAAAAATATGAGTGTTGAAGATAAGAAAATCCTACGGTTTCAGTTAGAAGTGTATACAAATACTTTTAAACAATTCAGGAGAGGTAGTATTGTCTTGAAGAATATTAATCATTCTAGCTAATAGTAACATTGATGTATGGATACATATATTTTAGTCAGAACAAGTTTTACCCAAAACATTTGTGCCAACCCTAAAACTCGCAACGAGCCGTTCAATAAAATAGAGGAAGGAGGGGAGTGAAAAAAGCAATCTACTCACTCATCTCTATACAAACAGCCGGTCCTTATAAATATAAGGACCGGGTGGACCCGTAAAAACGGGTACTACTCGTCCAGAATTGATGGGAATAGCGAATGCTCTGGCGAATGGTTCGTGTCAAAGGGCGATTGATAATTAGCTCTGTGGTTCAATTTTGATTGGGGTTTTAGAAACTGTGTGGCTGTTAATCAGTTGTTTGTTTGCGAATGGTAATTAAATCCTACGGTAAATGTTCTCCTAAAGCACTAAAGTATCACAATTTGTGTAAAAATGTTTAAAAACCGTTGGTCCTGTTGGTTGCAAGCGCGACTGCCGACCTGGACGTCCTGGGATCAAATCCCGGGTCCAGGGATAATGAATTTTTCTAACTTTAAATTTCTAGAGGTGGCTCGGAGGCTGGATTTGTGCCCGGTATAGCAATAGGCTCACCACCTATTCCATGATGGGACCTAAACGTAACTGGTGAAACGTGGGAGTGTACCACACTCCTCTGCGTACCGTTTCGGGGATTACAGGCATGATGTCACGTTAAAAAAATTGAGCCAGTTGTAAAATTTAAAGTCGCCTTTGTAAAACATTAGTAATTCACTTGCTTAATTCACAAATATGTATTACGAGTAATAAGCAGTTTAAAACGAGGTATCAGACTTAACATTAAATTTTGAAAACGAGAAAACCTTAATTCTACGAAACTGTTCATTGAAGATTTCACATGATAGTTTTGTTCTCGGAACGACACGATAACTTTTGATCGTAATTAAATTAACTTGCTAACATTCGATAGTCCTTACTGTAAGCCTTTGAGCGGATAACTGAATTCGACTGAATGCTTAGGATTTATCGCTTAAGTTGACATTATAGTTGCAATACGGACAGAGAACTTACGAAAGAGTAAACATGCAGTAGCTCGCAAAGAAAATCAAATCTACCTTAGTTTTTCCATTACAAGTTCAACACGGTGTGGATTACGAAGTAATATTCTCTCAGTACGTGTTGTAGCGGACTTGTCGCATCGCGTAGTGACCGTCGAGCGAAGAACCTTTTTTGTTTATTATTTAATGAAATGTTAAATATTTTACTTTAGCGGTACCACTGGAAGATTCACCGTTTATTTAAATAACCTTTAATTCCCAGTTTAAAAGGTAGAATTTTTCTAAAATTGTCCTAATCACCTCTATAATGGAAAAATGGCGCTTCTATGTAAGTCAGTTTGAAATTCGTATAGACGTGTTTCCGCCATCAGTCATCAGAATATCAGTAGAATTTCGTGGCTGTCCTATACAAGTACATGCTAGCTTTTTCTAGATTTTTTCATTTATATAGACATGTTCATCAGGAACTCTATGTCATAATAGAATGTGGATCATAGTTTTCGCTTTTCGTTAACGGACTTTGTTCGTTTAACCAGATGGAAACTTTGAAATTTTCACCTGGAACACCACCATTATTTTATCCATTTTCTCTCGAAATGTAAGTAATATCACCGAAAGCAAGCTATTTTCAAACCCTTTCAACCTTATACATTTAAGGGTCCCCTATAATTCCTTGTCACTAGCCCTCAATAGGGCCACCGGGTTATCGGGAAACCTGAATGAGTTCGTTGATTCGATAGGCAATTGTAAGTGCCATGTAACTAAAGGAGTTTTGTGGTTTTATAGGTTCAGCGGATATTTCCCGTGGGTTGTATTGCCATTAGCGTGATGATTAACCTTACGAAACACACATCACATTCATTTCTTTGTTTTATAATGATTGTAAGTTATAGCTGCCTCGATGGACGTGTTGGTTATAAGCGCAACTTCCGATCGAGAGGTCCTGGGTTCAAATCCCAGGTTGGGTACTATTGGATTTTTCTATCTAGGATTTTCTAGTAGAAATTTCTAGTAGTGGCTCAGAGTCTGCATTTCTGCCCGGTTTATCGCAAAAAACTCACTACCTATTCCATAATGGGAACTAAACGTAACTGATAAAACATGGGAGTGTACTACACTCCTCTGCCTACCCTTCAGGGATTACAGGCTTGATGTTACGTTTCAGTAGTTGTTAAATACAAAAATAATGTTATAATAATACCATAATAGGCATCCTTATTCGATAAGATTAGTTCTTTCCCACGTCAAGCACAAACGGTACCATTGAAAGCAAAGTTGCGCATCACAATATGTACGTAGGTACATACTTATTATAAAAAATTCTTCATGAGATGTCTCCATAACTCGAAGGTGATATACGCTTTATGTCTGACTCCTCTAAATTAGACCCGAACGATAATGATCTGTACGCTGTTTATCGAGATGACAAGTACAATTACAAATGCTTTCGTAATCCTAACAGGGTTGGAACTATTCCGGAAAATTATCTATATCATACAATTAATAAGCGAGAACCTTAACACCGTACAATAAAGACCATCTAAATATCATAGAAGGGTACCTGAACACTTGTTTTACCTACTGAGCTAGAGGTCAACTACAAATCGTATATTAAATTCAAACCCTTTGTTACAATAGACACAAAATTATTTACAAGAAGCTTTACAGAGGTATCCAGCCGGCTAAAATCCCTACCTTCCTGTATTATTTTTCAAAATAATCCAACATTTAAACCTACTGGACCCTCTTCAACTAACTGTCTGAAGCTCTATTAAAAATATCTCATCTACCATATCTTTCTCAATGATTCTTGAACTCTATTGTATGGAAATAAAGTTTAAAATTCGATAGAGGGCCAGGAAAGAATCTTCTGAACGTGTTTTAACATATACTCCGTTCCGAATACGTTAGTTTCATCTTTTTTACGTAGATGATAGAGTTGCGTTTCCAATGGACCCTTTTGAAGAACCTTGCCGAGTATGTGAGGTAATGAAAAAGACCACACGCGGTGAGGCAAATTGCTTTCAGACGAGGCATTGCATTAGGATGGTACAAGCTTTTGTACATTATCAAATAGGAAGTTATGTAAAGATGGAAAAACTGGCCAGTCGATGATCTCAGCGCATGGGAGTGAGAAAAATGTTAAGTAACGTTGTAACATCAAATACTTTAATATTTAAATAGTAGACGTTAAGTTTTCTTCATTGGACACGTTCTACAAGATATCTTGTTCTAAGTAATTGAATATACATGGCAACAAAACTATTTACGACATATCATAAATTAGTTGTGGAATTTATTTTTTATAAAACATCCAAAGTATAACATCGCTTTGCTTATGCTCGTCACCACCGAGATACATGAATATTCCGCTTTCAACGGACATATTATGGGAATACTCCTAATATTGTTACTACGAGAAGCCTATTGTTGATACTAAGCCGTCTGATGTTAAGGCGCCACTAGTGTCCAGAAATATCTCCATCAAAACTTAAATACTTCTTTCATTTGTCGTAGACTAAAAGGATTTGTGCCCAGTGTATGGCATTAGACTCACCACCTATTCATAATGGGACGTAAACGTAACTGGTGAAACGTGGGAGTGTATTTGAATTCTGTGTCTACTTCGTCGGGGATTACAGGCGTGATGTTAAGTTTATTCGTTACAGTCTAATAGTTATGATTGAAGACCGAACTGAAATGCACCATGTCTCAATACGTCTATCTTTCAAAGTCTGTAATTTTTCCAAACCATGACAGTGGAAGGAATGCTGTTTAACGCAGAACCTTGAGAAAGGGTTTCTGCTAAACATTAACAAATTTCACATTAAAATCTAAAAAAGAAGTTAAGATACTTTTTGTCGTGCAACTATTAACAACAGTAGATTAAGATATTTGAGCTGCTGTTTATAACCAGTTTCGAACTACAAAGGCTATGCGATAATTACTAAAGTATGACGCGGAAAGGGCTCTTTAATTAAATTTGAACTAGTTACTGTTAACGGTTACTTAATTAAAACTTTAGCGTTTTGTTCTATTTGTTTTTTTCATAGGACTAATAGTTGTCAAATATTTGGCGGTAGAAGAAAAGGTCAGAATTTTTAAGTTTGGAAATTTTGTTTGGTTATTAAATTATTAAAAAAATTTGTTTCGTCACCATTATCAGGTTTTATCTGTACCGAGTTCTGTATGGTTATATTCAAGCTTACAATTTGCCCATGCATTTATTTTATGCACATCAATATTTATTTACGTTAACGTTATTTTACGATCATTAATGCGAACGTCTTATCTTTAATTATTGTTGGTTTCAAGTAAAATATATTAAAATCCCTTATGTTTGTTGCGCTTAATATTCTTTTCAGCAGTGGAAAATTAAACTGCCACATATCGTTCTATTAAACGCTGATTAACGATAACTGATTAAAAAGCTACTTTTTAATTCAAAATTTGGCATTAATTAATGTAGTGAGTGTTTTTTCTTGATTCTTTGTTTGAACTATAACAAACGTTATATAAATAAAGATTATGTTGCATAAATACCCATGAGATTTCCAATTACTTCAGAGTTGTAGTATAATAATAAATAAATAAAAATGCCTTTATTAATTTCTCATTGTATGTACATTCAACCTACTACCATTGGTTTATACATATAGGTATGCAAAAAAGAGGCATATGCATCATCATCATCATTTCAGCATATGCATAAGTTGTAATATATCCGTTATTGATTCTGTTTAATATACAATCATTTTTCCGCTATATTGCTTTTATGGACCAAAATAAAAAGAATTATCAGTATTATACAATATAAGGTTTGACTGGTAAAGAAATGATATTGGAGTGTAAATCCACCTTTTTTACATAAACAATAAAGGGTAAACAAATAAATATATTCGGGAGCTATTTTCGATTGAATAGACATTATCAAAAGCAAAATTTTTTTTTTACTTTTAATAATGCTTTATGCTTTTACATAAAAAAAAATCGTGTAAACTTGTATATATTTTCTGCCAAATAATTTAAGCATCTCATACATCATCATACATGTCTGTTACAATACAGCAAAAGTAATATTTTCGATATTAATCTCAAGTTTTTACCCCCTTTTGATACGTTCCATTGGTTTTTCTGGTTTGCAAATGCTTTGTATGCATGAAGCGATTCAATAGTATGTCTGAATAGAATGGACGTTCTGGCTCTAAAATATGATCCTTAATGCATACCTAAATAGAGTTGGCTCGTAACGGTCTGTATGCACCAACCAATGGGGTAACTATTCCGTTATTAAGCATCAAAATGAATTTAATTTTAATATATTCGGTTAGCCATAGATAATTCGATTCGTGCACTGGATAGATGGGTTTAAGTCGATTTGGTCATAACCGTATCGCATCATCATCAAACTATTCTAGTGATTGTAAAAGGTGAAATGTATTTTTTTTAATTTCCTTAAGCACCCATATCTAACTCGAAATTCCTATTAATGGCTTGAAGTCTGGATTTGTGCTCACCCCCTATATCACAGTGAGACGTAAACGTTACTGGCGAAACATGGGCATATACTAAACTTCTCTGTCCAACTCTTCCGGTATTACAGGCGTGATGTTACGTAGTTCATGGTTCCTAAAATGATAAATTAGCACAAGGCTTAACAATACGCATACAATGGCATACCCATACAATGGCAAAAATTCCATACTAACAATTTGGCGGACAGCTGTATACAGATGCAAGTATAAGAGCGGCTTTCAAAATAACGAAATCGCCCATACAGTTGTCCACTGAAAGTTATATGACAACATTGGAAGAATAAGTGGCGAAAAAGACGAGCGTTCTCAAATTGCAAAAGAATAATGTTCTACTACGACAATGCGAACCCTAGTGCATTACCAACACGTATGTTGAATATCACTGGCACGTGTTTGCGAAGTGATCCCGCATGTATCATGCAACTCCAGCTTGCAACATCAAATCATCATTTGTCTGGGAGTGCACAAAACTTTCCAAATTGCAACTTGTTTTGGAAAAACAATGATTCCAACTTCACTTACTTGGACTTTTCGTTTATAAAGCGCTGAAAGTCCTATAAGATTCAAATAATCCAGTTTCAATTTCAATCATTCAATTTCAGTTTATGTTTCATTTACGATTCAATTACTTGATCGCCATTTATCGATTTTTTTTGTTTTTTCCGGCAGCACTGACGTGTCATTCTCATAATATTAGCTAGGTATGTATTTCTGTTCGGTGTAAAACCATACCGCCTATTATTTGCCTGAATATTTATTTATACTATTGACAAGTAAAACATCTTCTGTCCAACTACGAAAAGCATGATGCATCCTTTACGTGGAGTTATAAAAATCACGTCTTCTACTACAAACAACATTGTATTTTCTTAACTAAAAGTCATGTCTTTGATGGACAATGTGTAAGCAGCTTAATTGTGCTATTAATTTGAAACTATTACTTACAAGTGAAAATTATTAAAAGAAAATTCAATTTCATAACGTCTAACAACGAATATCTAATGATGAAATAGATTATTACCGAAAATCATACTGTTATTACATTGAATTTAGTAGTTGTGACAGGCTAATTTATATTAAGATATCATTTTACCTATTCCTTAGCACTGAGATTGATATAAAGCACAAAGAAAATAATATTAATTATTTAGTTACTGCGAAATTTCTGCGATGCTTTCCTTATGTATTCTGATTGTGATGAAAATGAAACTTTGTCAACTGTATTAATTTTTGTTTTACTATATCATTATGTAGTTGAGGATAAGGTTTAGTTGGATTTGTGTTGAAACAATTTATGTTCTTGGAAACTTTGTTTTGTGTATTGTTGTCTAAAGCAACATCCTAACTAATGCCAAATCTTCATATTCCATTAATGCAAAATGTATTTGTATGGATTTAAAATAGACAAAATGCCGTATGACAATTAGAATTGGCCGACTAATATCCCGCCACTATAGGAGCAGTACAAAATAATTTATCACTGGACGACCACTTTTGTTTTATTTTATTCAACACACTTTTATCTGTACCACCATTTTTTCCTCCTTTATTCAATACACTTTTATTTGTTCTATATTCAAGTCACACAGCTTCATAAATATTTTACGCAGCTTTACTATGACCATTTTATAGGTATCATTTATTTATAAATATCAGGGAACAACATTCAGAGCGGGATATCAGATTGCAATAAATTTTCCGAAGAGCAATAAAATTTACAACTGTAGGTACTATGTTGGAATAAAATTTTAATTTTCCAAAGTTAAAATTTATACGCCGAAGTTTTTTCGTCTCGTATCGCTTTTTCAATCTCGCTCTTTTATAGCCGCTGTAGAGATAAAGTTTAGTATCAATGAAGATTTATAGAACTGCGTAGAAGTGATTTGAAAGTTACGTTTGACCTTGGGTGACACTTAAAGCTTTCTATATAACAAATTCATTCACTGGCACTAGTGGAAACTAATTCAGGCTCACTTTTCTCTCACTGAAAATGGTTCGAGCAGATAACCATACTTTGATAATACTCGTATTTAGCAATAAGACCAACCTTGGGATTCGGAAAATTGGAACCTAATATTTCCTGTTTCTGTTACGTAAAGTATCTTTATTTCTCTCACTATTGGTCTTATTGCTACGTAACATCACGTTTGTAGTCCCCGAAGAGGTAGGCAGAGAAGTTTAGTACACTCCCACGTTTCACCTGTTACGTTTACGTCCCTTTATGACATAGGCGGTGAGCCTATTGCCATACACCAGGCACAAATCCAGACTCCGAGCCACTACTATTATAAAAAATCTATGTTAGAGAAATCTAATCCGACCGATCGAATAGTATCCGACCCAGGATTTGAACTCAGACCTTCTCGATCGGTAATCGCTCTTGCGACCAACAGCAGCAACGAAGTCATCTTACATAAAATCTTCTTATATAAAAAAAATCACATTGTATCAGCGCTGTGGGAATTGCATAGTACAAAAAATACAATAACATTTAATCAGAATATCTGGAAAATCTGGATTGACGCCAATTTTAACAGCAGCGCACCGAACACATAAATATGATGATTTAATTACATTAATTCAGTACGTACAAACATAATATGGTAATTAAATCAGTTATAGTAAATTGCTAATAAAATAATTATAATTAATGATAGCCAGTTCATTATGCTATGTAAAATTTATTGAATAAATAAAAATATGTCAAATGTTCAACTTATTAATTCCCAGGTGGGGATTTCCATTAATTCGTGGGTACCCTCAAATTAATATATTGTTGTACAGGTCATCTATAATTATTATCAAATCTCTCCCAAATCAGGCGTCATCCATAAACATTGGTATCCCGATAGCTGTAACTGCGTTAACAGTCGAAAACTCTTTCTGTTAAAAAATGTTTGGGACGCTACAGTTTTGCAGGCTACTCGCAAAATGAGGTCTTCAAAGACAGGAACGCGGTAATGACTTCCGGTGTCATAATTGTCCACAGGCGACTTATCTTCTTTGCTAGGTTTTAGCTATGTACGAAAAAGAACCAAGTATTAAATCATGCACACTTCTCTATATGCACATCGCCTTTAAGCCAGACCACTGTTGTACAATAAATAATGCAATGAAACCGGCATGAACAATATATTTATACCACCATTCAAAATGTATTCAAAACTTCATACAAATGGATGTCAATTAGGTTATTGTAAGCTGAGAACAAAAGTTTTGTACAGAATTAGCGTCATGAAAAGCCGCGTGAAATTAAACAATAATTTGATTTTGAAGTTCACTTTATTTTCATGACTATATCATACGTACATTTAAGTACCTATTTCAAGTGGCTACCTTTGAACCCACTTTAATCTGTTTGTGTCAGGCTGTGAAGCGCAATGACTACATCAAAAATATGTATTGTGTATTTAGAATAAAAAAAATTATATCAAAAGAAACATTCTCCTTGTGTGTTTTAAACCACTCCGTATTTTTAAACATTTATGATCTTTTACGATTTAATGGCTAAACACAACCAAATCAATTTAGAAATAGTTCGAAGAGATGTATGTGAGTGTGTGTGTAAAAACTAGTCGGATAAACCTAAAGTAAATAAAGTAATGTTTACTTGTTTGTATACTTGTTGAAACATATATAAATATTGAAAGAACCCGAATTGGCAATGGCTAGTGTTATTTAGTAATGTATTGTCATGTCTAAGTTGTAAAGATGTTGTGAACTTAACACTAGGACTTGTAGGTGGAAATCATTTAAATTTAGGATCTGATATCAAACAATAGGTTTACCATTTTCAGAATTTAAGGTATTGCGCGATAATTTCAACAGCTAACCTGTAACTATGAAATATTGCGTAAACTTCAGAAACATTCACGGTATTGTTCATTTCTCATTCCAATTGAGTTCAATAACAACCGCTATAAACATATTCAAACACAAAATTAACAAACAGTTGAAGAAACAAACACCAAACAATCTCACATAAAATCCTTCAACCGAAATTATGAACATCAGCGAGACCCATATAAAAGCTTAGTAACAAACAGAATTAATTACAAAGGGCGCATTGAATGAACCCCTTCAAACCAAGGGGCGGGAGTACGCTGATATTGACATAATAAATACAAAGTAAGCAAAACAATGTAAATACCAAACAAATGACAATACACTGGTAACGGCATTACTTAGAAATACAAAACAAGGTTGAAAAGAATGCGTTCAATATCTAGGCGATCGAAAGGGAACTAATTTAATCTATAATGGTTTAATCTAAATGTACACAATGCATCCATTCATAATTATTCTTCATTCACGTTGCTATAGTGAGGAGTGACTTATATAAAACATTGTTATTATATAATCACCCCAGATACCTTACCGGGTAGTCAGAAAACACCGAGTGCAAAATATCTCTCCCCATACGGTCCTGATGCACTGCTTTCAAATTCATCTTTCTCTTCATACACGCACTCGTTTTCGAAGACCTATGACACCCTCAGTAACCAGTATCTGAACTGCTTGGTCAAGATAGGTCAATGTTGCACTTGCATCCATAAACATTTTCATTATATATACAATATATTTCTAATTCCGGCTTCGTTTGCATTGTTTGTTCACGAAAATGATTACGGATTAATCAATGAACGTGACAGAATATGAATTTAATATCACGCTCTAATAACAATGAAAATTAATCACAGTACTGCCTATTAGTCAATGAAATTTAATATTTGTCGAATGTGTCACATTAAATGTGACTAATTAATATTGACGTGTCAATCATCACGAACAATATTACAATAGTTTCTGATACGATTTAGATACCAAACTCGACTGTATATGAAAACATGAATATTTTAAAAACTCATATGTTAAATTTTAATAATATCTTACTACTTTGGCAAGCCAAATTGAATCGTGACTTGTAGTATAAGGAACAGTTACTGGCTTTGTTTCTATCTCAAATCTTGTCAATTATTGGGTACAAGATCACCCAGGTTCAATTTTAGTTCGATCGAGTGCAATTCAACGTTACTTAGGACGACCAAGATCAATATCTAGATCAGCGTACATGCGATCCCGATCTGCTTCTTAACAACCCTACACATCCCAGTAGTCTTTAAATGATGAGGCCACTACACTCTTTGGGTTTTTATCCTACTACACTATAACTTAAACTAAAAAATATAAAAATGTTAGGTTCCGTGAAAACTTACCCGATCAACATAGTATTATAGTTATTATACTTTTAATCAGGAAATCTACAAACTTGTTTAAAATTACTTAGCCATGAAAGGAGTTTGCTTACAAATTTCAGTAGTCATTTCTTGCGTAATTTCCTTACTGCGAAACTCGTTAGCGCCTGACGCAAATACAATTACTGCTGATTCGCACCGATTGACGTATAACGCCAAATGAGCCGGCGCGGCGCTTGCCTCGCACATATTTTGAATAAGCAATTCGAATTTATGGTAAAGGCAAAAGTTGACTAAGATGTACATATCTGGCTTTCTATCGCTTTTTTCGATCAAATCATAAATTTAAACAGGTATGACAAATAAAACTACTCAAACAAAATTAAAAACAGCATC
>DVPG01000163.1:0-11577 GCA_018239085.1 Yanguna spatiosa spatiosa
AGAGGTAGGCAGAGGAATGCAGAACACTCCCACATTTCACCGGTTAAATTGACTAATTATTTATGATGTACAGGTAGCTCAGAGTTTTAAGTGATTTTAATACTACATTGTTGGAACAAATCAACTAGTAAAATCCGCTCAGAAATCTGTATGTATTGAAAATTCAGTACTCAATACATAGTGTGTTATAATCCCTGCAATATAATATAAGGTTGTAATCTCTTTATTTACTATTAAGATGTTATGAAAATAGTTGAACGCCTGTAGTTTCCAATACATTTACAACTCTATACGACTGTAGCACTAAATTCTGATAAAACACTTCAACTTGCCGACAACCAGCGGATATTTCACCATGCAGCTATGCAGCGATCCGCTATTATTTACTGGTAACTATGCGCAGTTTGCAAAACCTAGCAATTTAAAAGTAGTAGTTTGAAACATAAATTCCGTCCTAATATAAGGAAAGCGAGCGCTAAGGTAGCCGACAAATTGCCAGCGAATTATTGCCCTATTCAAAATTACATGAGCATTTCTTGGCACGAAATTTATCTTGAATTCCAACTAAACACTCCCACTTTCGTCCACAAAGTCTTACAAATGGAACCGAAGTCGCTATCTCTGCACCTATTGCTGCACATCATCAACAATATTTATATTCAAATGTCCCTGCCCGAACTATATAAGTGACAGACGTTAAGGGACATCTATACGTCATGAAAGTGTAAGCCTCAGTGCTTAATCGTCGCTTTGCACCGTCGTATGTAATTCTACTTACTATTAATCTATAATAATTATATGTAATAAACAGTGTTGGACAAATCTCCTATATTATCACGCATAACACCCTTATTAAGGAAACAAGTCCACGACATTAAAACATAAAAAAATTTAAGTGTTTGAATTTAGTTTAGAATTGAATCGTTCATTCGTTGTTCGTTCTTCTTCGTTCGCTCTCCGTTGAAATTTCGACTTCATTTAAGAGCACATCCATACATCTAGGTACGTACAACAATCACGTGAGCAAATAACATGAAGTGACGGTATTATTAATGGTAATAGTATGAAACAGTACAGACATTCTCTTGACCGGACTAGCGAAGCGCATTTTCTATTCAAGTATTTTTTAAAAACAAGTCTCTAATTTGTAGTTAATGTCAAATTTTAAATGATCATATTAATATTTAATTACTAATTTTAAAATACTGGTGTCTTCAAATCTAACACTAATTATTTTGTCATTGATATTTATATGTGTTTGCCTTTCTACATTCGTCCATGGCGTATCGCGGTACTCAATTTTCTCTCTTTTAAAATTGTATTACGTACTGAAATGGCAATAGGCTCACCACCTATTCCATAGTGGGACGTAAACGTAACCGGTGAAACGTGGGAATGTTCTACATTCCTCTGCCTACCTCTTCGGGGATTACAGGCGCGAAGTTACGTACGTACGTACGTACTTTCCTATATGTAGCCTCATTAATTTGAACATGAAGGTTAGATGTGACGCGGGTACGAGAGCGGAGCCGCTAGCGCGAGCAGCGGGCGGCGCTCCTACGAGCGAGCGCGCAGCGGCGGGGGCGGCGGCGGGCGCGCGCGCGCTCGCTCGCTCGTCACGGCTATTAATAACGCAACTCTTCACTGCACAAGGATGTCAACATCGACGACGGCGCCGCTCGCTAGGCACCCACGGCTCCACCGTGCCGCGACCTAGTGAATTACTGAGTGGTAAATTATTATTGTTTCAAGTAATGTACGAAAAGGGTGTTTAACATTGCCCCGTTTCGCACACCTCAAAGTATTACGAGTAGTTGGACTGTGTTCTCGCGGTCGACGCCGGCAGTAGGCACCGTTCCGTGGCCACGAGCAGCGCCGGCTGCACGTACAGCGCGCGGGCGCTCCTCTGTTATCAGCGCTTATCGCTATCACTAAGTACATAATCTACAACGATATCAAAGATACTTATGTTCTTGAAGTATATTGTTTTGAATGTGTTTATGGTCACTAGCAGTTATACAAAAAAAATTAAACACAATATACGAGTACCGACTTAACATCACGCCTGTAATCCCCGAAGAGGCAGGCAGAGGAGGATAGTCCCCTCCCACTTTTCACCAAATACGTTACGTCCCACAATATAATGTTGAACAATTAGTGTCAGCAGCGACCGGCGGCGGCGGCGCGCGCGTCGTGCGCCAGCTGGGGCAGCGCGGTAGGAACGCAACTGTTAGCGGCGGCTGGTTCGGTTAATGTTAGCTGTTCGTTGCAATATTATTCAGTTAGCATTCATCGACAGCGGCACTGCAGTAATGCAACAGCTGGGCGCGGCGGCCCGCTTCCACGAGGGCTGCCCTCGCGATCATTACTGTACTTGAAAATTATTAACTGCGAGCAGCAATTTATAAGCACTACTATACAAATATAAAACATAGTTATTTTACCGTTACTTCATCCTTATCCTAACCGGTTATCCTTTAAATACACCGGTTATCCTAACCGGTGTATTTTTACTAGATTATGAAAAGTTTATGCTAAAAAGCGGGGCCCGTAATAGGTATTCCTAGACTATTGTATTATGTATGTGCACGTGAGATATTGTATAATAAATTTTTTGGCGCCGACGCTATTGTTTGTTCGCATCGATCGCCGACGAGTGCGATAAGCCATATCGCATCGCTCGCTGTCGTGCTGACAACGAGCGATAACGTTCTCTAACCCGCAATGAATTGTACATTATTCTGAATACAAATATAGCAACTACTAGTAGTAGTAGATTTCAAATTTCTCCTTTAGGATTTATGAAGAAGCAACCGGCGATCTCGACTTCTGATCACATATGCGCGAAAGTAATAAGGTGAATTGAAGGTCACCCTCGTGAAGACGCTTGTGACTTCGATGTAGAGGACATGACTTTACTTGACTCTAACAGTACAGCAATAACGAGTGCTTCAATTTACAGCGTCATAGCTATATGTATTATTTCTTTTAAAGGCCACTGGCTGGCGTTTGACTATCTTCATTTGAATATTACATTAAGTGGGTAAGTAATTCTACATACGAGTACAATAAACAGTGTACTATAATATAATGTGATTACAATTTGGATACCAGGTGGGCAGTAGGCCGGGAGCCGCGCGCGCCGCCGGCTGCGGAGGTATGTATGTATATGTAGGTACCCGCTGGGCACAATACACACAGTTCCATGGTATTTAATGTAACGTACGTAACGTAACTTCACGCCTGTAATCCCCAAAGAGGTAGGCAGAGTAATGCAGAACACTCCCACATTTCACCGGTTACGTTTACGTCCCGATCGGCAGTCGCACTTGCAACCAACACGACCAACGAGGCAGTCGGTATTTAATGTACACTATTAAATTGCGTAATATTTCAAAAAAGCGGTATTACGCAATATAATATTATGTAAGTAACGGAGAGAAGTCAACAGGAAATAATAAATCAGGTAAATATGTCTCATAGATATACCTGTTTTTGAGTCTATATTTGTCATGTTTGTGTACGGTTTTTGAACGTCATTATATATTGTTCACTCAGTAGTACATAATGTTAACACGAGCGTTTATGCCGTTTCCGTTCCCGTCCGCGAGCGGGACCGCACGTGGGCGTGTTACGAGTTTGTGGTGCAAGTGCTAGTAGGATCTGAGCACTATTAATTGCACTATAACGTCATGTAAAACGTAACATCACGCCTGTAATCCCCAAAGAAGTAAGCAGAGGAGTGTACTACTACACTCCCACGTTACACCAGTTACGTTTACGTCCCTTCATGGAGTAGGTGGTGAGCCTATTGCCATATATCGGGCACAAACCTAGACTCCGAGCCACTACTAGAAAATTTAAATACGGTAACCACCTTTGAAATACATTTTGTCTTTTAATTTAAGTAATGTCAGACGGGTACATTGGTAGCGTAAACTGTCCTTCAAGAAGGTGACACCATCATGAAGACGAAGACTGATAGTGAGCGGAACCGCCCACCGGCCGCAGCTCGCTGCGAGGACGAGCTGTGGTTCCGGTGCGGGGCAACGCGCGCCGTAACTACTACACCAAGTAACGAAGGAAGCATGTTCCGGAACCACTTTTTGGACGCTCATAATCCTACCTACATTCCAGCGGTATTGAAGTCGCACTGCCAGTCCATCGCTCCTTGATTACCCGATTACTCACCGTTACAGTAATGTCATTAAATTATTGATACTTTTAACGACGAGATTATACTTAGTTATACGCATGTAAGTGTACTTTCGGCGCGTGGTGCCCAGCTCGCGCGCGCCGCCCTCGGTACTGACACCGACATGCTCCGATACTAATTACGAAAGCTGCGGACAACTAATGAATGGCAATCGGACGCAAAAGGACGACTTCGCGTATGAGCGCTCTTCACAATTTAAGCATTCACATATTGCCGAGTGTTCAATATGTGTCTTGTGATAATATAAATCTCGATAGACCACAGCTGCGTCGTTCCTGCTTCTACATATGTATACGTCTTGACGTGAAACTTGTTTACAAACTATTTTACATTAAACAATTCATGTATTCATACCAAATCAGAATGTCACATATCACGTTTCAACGTACTCTGCGTTGTTTGGATTTAGTCGCAGTGAATGTGCATAAGCCTAACTTGGAATAGAACTGAAGACTATTCACTTCGACCGACATGTAATCTCGCGGACTGTATCTTAATGATTGTTAATAAATTTACAGTATAAAATGGTTAAATATTCAGATGTTTTGACAATTGCGTTTTTCAAAGTAGTGTTAGACCTACTAGCATTACGAAATCCAGGTTAGACAATAGAGAAACGGTAGGAGTTAAAATTCCCATCCCTAGTAATTGCAGGTTTACTTCAAATGCTCATAGTGCTGTGCGAAACAACAACCGTTCAAACATTAATATTTTCTACGCGTGTGTTACGAAAATGACAATTTAACAATAGGTTATCAGGAACAAATAAGAATATTTCCTATGTAGCACGTTTGCATTATAAAAGCACCGAGCGGAGTCGAAGTGAGTTTACAGATTGGAACAGGAAACGATTAACTAAATTTAGGTTGGCATGTGTTTCACGTTCCGGTAACACTTCTCGCGGCAGGTGCCGGCCGCGGCTCCGCCCTCCGCGGCTATTGCTGAACAATTGTATTCGAATTTATCGCTGCTTCGAACAATGCGCCTCATTGTTGAGTAACTCCAGTTAACTTTCGATACTCTTCACATGAGCACATGGATCAATTACGCGATGAGTGTTTAAGGTCGACGTGGACTGAATCATTTATAAAACCTTTATACGCGAGACTGTGTTTCATGATAGTATCAAATTATTCTGTTTCGATATTCAAATAGTTCAATAGACAAAGTTTTAAATCGTATAACAGATCTTGAATTAATAGTAATGTATGTATTTGTCCTTAATTAAATTTTGCAAATATATTTTTTGTATACATCACTGGAGAGTATCGTTTTTCTTACTAAGGGTTTTCGTAAACCCACGTCACGAAAACTAGCCCTCGTTGACGTTTACTTCGTAATTATAATATATAGGGTCTAATAACCGATAAGAATAATGCGCTGCGTAGTGAAATGCATCGGTTACTCGGTCCATTGTCTCAAGTGATATTATAATAAGTGAAGTGCATTCACCCAAACATTGTAAGCGGCCGAACAAGCGCGTGTAGGTACATTCATTCGCACTACTGATTGATCGTTGCTCCTTTATGTTATGTAGGTACTACAAATTCTAAACATTCTGAAAGGTTTTGTTTTAATCTCAGTAGAACATCACTTTCTGTACAAATACAAAGGAAAAAATTCCGAGAGACAAGGTTCGTTCCGAGCTAATCAGACTGGGAGTTATTTAGATGTGAGCGGTATTCGAGAAATGTGCAAGGTCCGGCTGCGTGCAGCGGCGGGGGCGAGGCCGCGCGGCTCCACGCGCACCGCTCGCCGCACCGCTCGCCGCACCGCTCGCCGCACCGCTCGCCGCACCGCTCGCCGCACCGCTCGCTCGGCTCACGTCTTTACATGTTACAGGAATTCAACAAGTGGATTTTTTTTTTATCAAACGGTTCCTGTTCAAGCCGTACCGGAAAATTGTCGTTTGACACCGTTTCATAAACACATTAAAAAACTTCGTTATTGTCACCGGTGATCAATTTAGACTATATATTACAAGTATTATATATGTAACTATTCTAACGTAATATGACGCCTGTAATTCCCGAAGAGGTAGGCAGAGGAGTGTAGCATTACATTCCCACGTTTCACCAGTTAGGTTTAAGGTCCCATTATGGAGTAGGTGGTGACGCTATTGCCATATATCGGGCGCAAAGCCAAACTCCGAGCCACTACTAGAAAATCTAAATTAGAAAAATCTACCCGACCCGGGAATGGAACCCAGTACCTCTCGATCGGCAGTCGCGCTTGCAACCAACATGATCAACGAGGCAGCCACACGATTAAATAATTAAAATATCGTCCTTTTTCTATTTAAGTAGAGTTACCTTTTTCTTACAATCTATTAAGAATCTATTAAAAATGTAATAATAGGTTTTTCGCACTAGACAATCATATCCCTGTGACGTCATCAGGCTCGTCTCAGGTCATCGGGCATGGGCTATATGTTGGAACTTAATTATAAATTTCACATTCTCCCAACGCCATTTAATTATTTGTTTTTCCTGTTAATATTGTAAAAGTGTGTAGTTATGGCTGTCAAAGAATCAGATAATTTCAGAACACTGTAAATGTTCAATAAATAAATTTAGAAATATTTGGCACTCACTGCTCTCTGCCTACCCCGTCAGTGACATGGCGTGACATACATGTATGTACGTATGTAAGTATTTTTGATATAGTTAATACTAGATGAGTATTATAAGAGCATTTGATTACTAACAGATAAGTCACAGAATGCTTAATATTACGCCTTATACTTTAATGTCTCTAGAATATTTCTCTGCGTTTTGGTTTCCTTTGTTCCATTTCGTACACATGTTAAGAAAAATATCAAAATAATAAGCTGTAGTTTAAATCACTAGTATAAGTATACATGCATCCACTCCACTCATATATCCATCACAGAAAGTACATTTTATCGAAACGCTCGTAATTTAAGCATACATTAAAACGCAGCTTTGTAAACGATTGAAAAACTATTCTCACACAGTGAATAGTGAATAGTATCATGTGAACCGAGCCTAAGTATTGAAAGATGTCATTAATTCAATTATTTCTGTATTGCGCATGCAATTATGAAACCTAGTATCGAATCTCTGCTACATTAACTAGCACTTACGTCTTAGAAATACCTGCTTATATCACATAGATGAATGGTGAATGGATGGTGAATATCAAATGAATGGATGGTGGATAGATGCGCGCGACCCTTAATCAGGATGCGTTAAGACGCGCGTCTGTGAAATAATTGATGACTCGGATGTTGTTCGATTATAGCATTTTGATGATCGGGGAATCGGATTAAATGACTACGACGTTAAAGTTATGTAACATCACGCTGTAATCCCCGAAGGGGTAGGTAGAGGAGTGTAGTACACTCTCACGTTTTACCAGTTACGTTTACGTGCCACTATGAAATAGGTGGTGAGCCTATTGCCATTCACCGGGCACCAATCCAGACTCCGAGCCACTACTAGAAATTCTAATTAGACATTCTAGTTAGAAAAATCTAACACTATACGATCCGGATATGAACCCAGGACCTCTCTCGATCAGCAGACGCGTTCGCAATTACTCGACTAACGAAGCACTTAAAGTTATTTTTATAATATATAGTTTAAAACAGATCACGAACTATACAGAGTTGCCCCGAATTAATCCATACTAAGAGACATAAACACGTGTATATACATATAATATATAGGTACTTAAATAGATTCTTTTAATTACAAGCACAAATGTTCACCCAAGGTGGGAATCGAACCTGCAACCGCACACTCAGCAGTCAGGGTCACTAACCACGAAACCAACGCCGTGGGAACACAGCTAATACATGTTCATGCATATATTCGTGTTGCCACATCGACACACGTTAATCTTCTCGCCAATAACTAGCATCTTGTAGAACATTACCGACAAAGTACATCTGTGGGCAAAAAAGTTAGAAAACGGTTAGCGACGAGAACGCCACCTAGCGACGCGCGGTTACTTTCGAACGTTTTGCATAATATAATGTGAGGCAAAAACAGAACGCGCCTGCTCCACTGCTAACCAGTGAATGATGAACGATGAACGATAAAGAATGTTTTCGTTTCACGGTATTTTCTGTTACAAAAATTCAATTACATATTTTTAAGAATTGTAAAAAAAATTGGAATGAAATGACCACTTTTGATACTGATAAATACATATATTCAGCAGACTGGTGAGGTCTACTGGTGGACATAGGCCTGCCCTAATCGTTGCCACTCTTCCTAGCCCTAAGCCTTCCGAATCCAGCCATCTTTTTTAAATCGTCAGACCACCTGGTAGGAGGGCGACCTACGTTCCTTTTACCGCGACGATAAATACAACCCTAACACAATTCATGTAAGATATTGAAATATTCTATTATTTTTTGATGTACCTAGGTACATGTACGTAATTATGAAAATCATATTACCTTGACAAATTCATTTAAGTGTCTAATAGTTTTATTCTTTCACGTTTAAATCTCTCTTTATTATAAATCCTTTCTGTTCCTTTTTCCCTGTTTTGTACTTGCCACAAAAAGTTGACCGCGTGTTGCCATAAAATTTAAATAAAGAAATAATGTATAATCTTCCCAACAAATTGATATATTTTTATACGAAGTTTTCCTTCGAAATTTAATTCCACTTTATCTGTTCCCGGAAGTCAAACTTGATTAGGCCGTAATAATTAATACGTTACAATAACAAACGATGGAGTCATATATAATTGGAATGCATAAATATACATGTTGCAATTACATTTAGATACCTAAATATTTTTGTTTCTTCGGTCCTAGATACTTAAGTTTAATATTCGACAGACAATTACAAATATTTATAGAAGTAATTTATTTAACAAATTTTAAAAATCGAATACTCTTAACGATCCCGCTGATATTATAATATAAAAGAACGTTGTCGGATTAAAAATCGACACAGGATGAGGCATAAAAATACGCGAACAGCGATCGGCTGCGTTCGAAGATATCATAATTAAGTCTCATGGCGGCGTGTTCAAATTAAATTATGTCGAAATTAAACGTTACGGCGGCCATAAATCGGCGAGTGCGGTGCGCAGGCGCCGCTGTTACGCGACCCGTGATGTATCGACCGGCACTCCTATCCGATCCCGGCATCGTGTCTAGAGTGCAGTCTAACTTACGAGAGGTTAGATGTGAAGTAGAGAGGTGACCCGTGACCAACAATAGAACCATAAAACGGTTGATGATGATGATGCGAGATATATCGGGGCGGCAACGGCCTCTTGTACATAAGACCTGCTACTTCGCCACTCTTTTCACTTTAAAAGGCTTATATGTATATATTTATTATAGAACTGTCTAGTCCGTATTCCGTATCAATTTTGTACCATGTCGAAGATAGAAGAGACACTGAAGAAGTAATGGGTTAAGGTTATGATGGGTTTTGATGAAATGATTAATCTTTAACCATTTTAATTCCGGGCGAAAAAGAGGTGCCTATGCGAGAATAACTACTCGGTCACGGTCATATCCGCTCTGGCACTTCTCGCCCGTGCAGAAAGAGCCGATATATCGGGCTCAGGCACTAAAAGGGTTTAAGATCTCCCGACCCTTTTTTATCGTTATACTGCTGGACACGGGTCTCCTCTCAGAATGAGAGGGTTAAGGCCATAATCTACCTTGCTGGCCAATTGCGGGTTAACAGACATTTAAATTTATTTTAAATATCGCACATTTTTAATCATAGGTCCTTATAAGGTCCGTGACCATGGACTGAATACAAGGGGAGTGAACAAGGGGGACGTAGGGGGTAGAGTGCGTAACAAATTGATTCAGGCTGCAGAACAGCAACGTATACAACGACGGAAGATCATAATTACTATAACATTTAACCAATAGTTACACAACTATTATTTTAAACACTATGAATCTGGTACGTTTGAAGAGAGTGATCAATGTCGAAGAAGCACGGCAGGTCTGTAAGGATGGAGATATTTGGCACTCTGTACTCTCTGCCTATCCCGTAAGGGACCGGCTCGAGGATATGTGTGTATGTATAAATCTGGTCATTTAGATATTACCCGCGCCACATCTATCCAATCAAGGCAGTTAACGCTGTCGCTTGTAACTTAAGCCACGCCCCAATGAATATACAACTTAATCCACAGCAGTGCTTCCATTTAGCGTGTGTTTTTATTTTGTGTGTGTTTTTTTTCGGAATCAATAAAGCGGATGAACGTACGGACAGTGCATTAACGATACCCACTCGTAAGTAACTGTGCAAGCGAAACGAGATACGTTTCGCGGCTTTCGAATTTTCCTTTTTTTTATTCTTTCTTTCTTTGCTAACGGTACCACTCAATACATGACCCGTCGGTCATAGCTCGGGTCAGTGCTAATACGACGGGATAAACGTAAGGCTGTGTTCATTGTGAGCCTTGGTGGACGCTTAAATTTATACGCGCAATTTTATAGATTAATATGTGAGGATCAAGACAGCTACATGGCAGTACATGTTTTAGATTTCTTCCAGATGCTGGAAAGACCCGTTCTCATTTGTGGTAAAAAAAAAATTATACAATCTCAGCTGACGGTAAGCGAGATGTAGCCTAGGATGTTGCCCAGAAAGGGGCTATTCACTCTTGTCTTGTATAGTTCCAGATTGAACGAATCGGGAAGATTAGACGCCTAGATTAGATTAGATTAGATGGAAGTCCCACTCTATCGCAGTCTGTGGTAGTAACCACTTAGCGGACCTCTTCGTCAAAAGGGTAAAAACCATATGCATATCAAACGCCTGAGCCAATCGTGATGGTGTTCTATTGGGAGATATCGTACGGTTTTGCAGAGTGGTTTCCACCAGTGTCAAGCTAAGGTGCAATAAAACGGTGCTCTAAAATAGAACGCTAATATTGTGTACGTAGAAATATATCATCATCATCAGCCATCAGCCATCAGCATCATCTTGAAGTGTTATGTTCATTATCCCTACACTGCGCATGCGGGTTAGGGATCGCAAAGCACAGCTTTTGGCACTACCTACGCTGCTGCCCATTAGCGGCGAGAGCATTTAGTTGTGCCTAGGCAGGCCGCGCCATGGCCTCATAATGTACGATGATATCATCGTCATCGTACATATGATGGCGCATAATGTACGATGGTGTGATGGATTGTAAATATTCCTATGAATGGATAGTACCATTGGATTATTTTAAAGTAATTTCAGTTTAATTTAACAAAGAGGAAGCAAAGGAACCTCTAATATTACCAAGTGTTAAGTAATGGAACAACTTATGATCATTTGAGATGATCATTGGAAGCGGAGAGAAGACCGGGCGCAGTAGCCTAGGCCTATGTCCGTCCGTGGATTGCAATAGGCTGA
>DVPG01000164.1:0-11569 GCA_018239085.1 Yanguna spatiosa spatiosa
GAAGAGGGCGATGAATGTAGACGAAATGGGGCAGGTCTGTAAGGCTAGAGATATTTGGCACTTGGTGCTTTCTGCCTACCCCGTCAGGGACATGATGTGAAAATATGTATGTAATAATACACATACAAACTATTGTGGTTTACTGTAATACCTATTTACAGTAAACCACAGCAGTTTGTATCTGTATTATTTGCAACAAAAGTATCCTAAAAATTAAAATGCTGCCCAAAGTCACTACTCCACGCGGTCGCGGCCAAAAGCTAGTCTTTTTATATTTTATTAACAAGAAAATTTCTTGATACTTGGCAATATTACAAATACGCACACACACGCAGCTAATATTTTTATAAATGTCGATCAGATATAATATGAAAAAAAAAACATTGGATTAGGATTCTTTTGTATTTTATAATATACTCGTTCGAGCATTAATTAATTGTACACTCGATTCCCACGCGTTTTTAATTTCTAATTTGTAACTCCTAATATTTATATTTCTTTCATCATCACGTTGTCGTTATCATTATCAAATCTTTTGGGGTTCCGCAGCTGGGTAGCCGCCTCATTACTATTCAATACTCATTTGAGGGTTGGAAGCGATATGCTTCGATCAAATTAGCATGACTGATTTACGTGTCTGCTACATACCTACTAAATATGTGAATTTTTTAAAACCTTTCCGAGGATTACAACTTGTTAAAGAGCACTCAGTGCCAAATGTCTCTATTCTTACACACCTGAGACACTTCTTCCATATTCATCGCTCTGTTCATACACGCACGCCAATTTATCTTAGACTTTCGATATCTTCGTCAGCCAGTACCTACCTATTTGGTCAACATCGATGAGTCTCGGTTGCCCTCGGCCCCAGCCTCCGTCAATACTCCCATTGTATATCTGTTTAATCATTATTATTGAACTTCTTCATTACGCCCCATGATTGGATTTTTCATTTAGTAAGGGAACAAACGTAACATCACGTCTGTAATCTCCAAAGAGGTAGGAAGAGGAGTGTAGTAGAGTCCCACGTTTCATCAGTTGCCTTTACGTCCCACTATGGGATGGGCGGTGAGCCTATTGCCATACACTATGCATAAATCCAGACTCCGAGCCGCTACTAGAAAATTTAACTAGAAAGTCTAAGTTAGAAAAATTCATTAGTACCCGACCCGGGATTTGAACCCAGGAATTCTCGATCGGCAGTCGTCTTCGCAACCATTCGACCATCGAAGCAGGCTGTTTTCATTTAGTATGTGTTAAAATATCCCCAACCGGCATGCCCACCCTATGGGCATAATCCCTCAGGGAAGGTCTGTGTCCAGCAATGGACTGCAATAGCCTGATGATGATGATAAAGTGTTAAAATAATTAAATCGTTTAAATTTTGTGAAGGAAGCACCTGGCACACTTGCCGTCGATTACACGTCGATGGTTCTCGATAATTGCCGCGTGTATGTACACGGATATGTTCGATTCGTTTGTTGGCCTTCACTTTGTACGTACGAGAATCACCTGCAATTTGGGAAATTAATTAAATGACGATACATGATCGAGAGCCCTGGGTTGCAATTAAGCTGAAATGATGTCGTCGAGCTTCACGTACACGTATTATAATCGATGGCAATCACTTATCGGACCGAACATAATTGATAAAATAGATATACTCGTATGTACAGGCAGGTCAAATTACACTCTCAATATCGAATTTGTTTCTATAATGATTATTACAAATAGTTCTCTTATGTATTTTTCTTGAAGGGGTTCGGCTGTAATGATGTCCCATGCATTTCTGCTCGATTTTCTGTATTATATGGGCGCTACCTACGGGTATATAATGAAGACTTATACGCTAATGCCATGCTAATAATTTTATTAACTAACATTAATAATAATTTTATTAACTCCTACTTTTATTAACTAAGACTAATTAAGACTAATAGTTAGTAGAATTAATTAGTAACAGGACTGGGGAATAAAATAAGATTGTAAAGGACACGTTAGTATGAGTGCAGTTGTTAGTGTGTTTAATATCACTGTTCTATGTATTATATGTGATCTCTATCTATAATATGAAGATACTAACAGAGGTTGCTCGTTGCTACCTCCAAGGACCGAGGTGGCCTCGTCTAGTACACATGGACCGGCAATCACACCCTACAGATCGAAACACTTATTGTTGTACTAACAATTGCTCCACGGTACTTATACATAGTTGTGGCGCAGATATTGCCCTGAGCGAAATGTATACCTTTTTTACAACTTCGCAAATCTATTACTACTCTGAATTCAAAATCATCCTGGTTATTGGAATTAAAGCATACACACATACTACTTTTGTCACGATGCCAGTGAAAAATTGGTAAAGATAAAGATATGTCTTAAAAAATCATTTGTTCCACGTCTGAAAGCTTTTAAGTTTGAAATGTATCCACTTGTTTGAAATTACGCAACTTGGCCGTTTTATTCACATTAATGGTTTTGGTCGCGTGTACTTCTCCGACGACAACGTTGTTCGAAATGTTGATTATAACGCGTAACCTAACAATAAACGTTCACTATTTGATATTTGACTAGGATTGATTAAATGTTACTCATTCAATTTATTCTACAGCATAATTTAAACCGCATATTAACGTTTAATTTAAACCTCATATTCATACAACTATTATTTCTTATTGTTATTGCAAACCTCTTACTTTATGTATTAAACGTACTATTACAGGTTAAAAGAATACAATGTTGCTTATTTTAAAAATAAAAATGTAAAAATAATAAGCTTTTCTTTCGCAAATTTTAATTTCATTATCGCGACTCGCACTAGTGGCGGCGACCTGTTGTTGAAAGAATTCAATAAATGCAACAATTCGCAAGATATTAGTGAGCCGGTCGTACATTGCCGTCGC
The DNA here is from genome assembly GCA_018239085.1 of Yanguna spatiosa spatiosa. Taxonomy (NCBI): domain Eukaryota; kingdom Metazoa; phylum Arthropoda; class Insecta; order Lepidoptera; family Hesperiidae; genus Yanguna; species Yanguna spatiosa. The sequence goes on from DVPG01000164.1 coordinate 2,904, forward strand.
TATAGAAAATTCAATAAGACCTTTGATGTATTGATATTTTTATTGTAGTTGCAATTGGCGATAAGTTAACTCGTAATTACATTAGACTGTTCCCTTATTAACCCTTTTTAAGTTTTGGATCACTACTACATATCAATAGAATGCAAATCGATTTTGTCACAATTTATCTATCAAGTTGTTCACATTTATTATTTGATTAAAATTCTTGGTCACGCTAACGTCCGGCGACCCATTTGCGCCCCACTTCCGGGCACGTGTCTTTCTCCGTGATTGCGGAACACCTGGAGGACACTTTACTACGTTGTTTTTGAATAACATCCAGTTCTTCTTTTATGCGAGCTTGTAGGGTCTCCAATATAGGGCAAAGTGGGTAACTTTGTATTATATCTTCCTATAGGTAATGAATGAATGATTTTCCGGGGCTAGTATCGTGAAGTAAATTCGCAAGACGCAACTATGGCGCACCTCAACGAAAATTAAAAAAAAATTTGTGCGTGAAGGGCATGCGCATTACAAGTGAAACCTTTTGCTGATTTTATGTAGATGGAGAGATATCTATAAAGTATATTATTGATATCATGATGGAAAAATTTAATTATTGATTAGTTAATACCTATGAAAATTTCTATGGTGCAATAGGGCGAACTAATGAACAAGAATACCATTAGTTTTGTAATCATAGCGCCAAACGTACATTTATACAAATCATAAGTATGTCATCACAAAACAGAAAAAAACTAATTATTCATATGTGATTTTGTGACATACTTTGTGCCATTTTCACGCTACTCCACGCACGATCTTAAATTTTCGTAACTGTTGAAAAATTTTTACCCTGTCGGCAAAGAAGTTTTATTTCAAACATATCTAACGTAGATACTAATCACAAGTTACCGACTAACAGGAAAATCGTCATCACGTTTATCAATCATTTCGTTCTTTCAGTGCTGGAAACAGTTCTTTTCTCATAATGAGAAGGATACAAAAACGAACTATTAACGAGTCAAACTTATTATTATTATCATATGGGACATATACATATATCATCGTTATGGGACAGACAGAGGCCACTGAATGCTAAATATTTCTATCGTTATTCAAATGACGTGTTTCTTCTACATGTAAATAAAAACAGTAGTTTATTTGTATGAGGTCTTGTTAAAATCGGTTTGATATCTGTAAAACTGATGCTTCAATTAAACCTACAACTTATTGCTTAACGTGATTTCAGATCACATACGAGGTTTTGATCGTAAAAGCAAGATCATGAAAAAGTTGGTTATTTAAATAGATATATATGCGTTTTGACTTAAAATATTTAACACGAGCTAATAGTAGTGACATTAGTCTAATAGCACCTACATATTTTGTAAATCTTACTTTTATAATCATTTAAATTGTATCCGAATTGTGTGCTATTTCTCGATGTTCATGGACGATTCGTGGATGCGAGATAAATCGATGAATTGGATAATGAATTTCTAATTACGTTATAATTGTATTTGTTATGTTATACGATACAAGCTAAACAATTTTCTGTTGCAGGTACTGAAATAACGGCGACTTTTTCACGAGGTAAGTTGAATTTCTATTCATAAGGGCAGGTAACCCACTTCATACAGAACATAATTGGAACTACTGCATTTTAGTTCCTTAAGATAACAGTTGAGTTTATGACGGTATTATTTGTATTGAATGTAGTCATTGGATGTTATTATTATCATATGGACGCACCAGATTTCCTTACAGGCAGAGGATACCGAGTGGCCAAATATCTCTATCAGTTCAGACCTGGCGTGCTTCTTTTATACTCATCATTCGTTTCATATTTCGGAGACATCTGACTTCCCCATCAGGAGTATTATTTATTATTATATAGCATTATAGTTATATTCCTTAAAAAAGTAATATCATTCGGCAAAATTGCTTGCGATTTTGAAGCGAAACTTAAGCTGAGTAGCCCTGCCGGAAGCGACGAAACGACACTAACTGTAGTTATAGCCACGCGATGTGGAACCATTTATCGATGAATCTGTTTGTTTGTAAGCCAAACAGTCCGTGTTACAGCCAGTCGCAAAGGATATTACAATACTTTGCAAGCGCCAGCGTTTGCGTTGGACGTAAATATTTGTACACGGAACAGAGAGTAAATCGTGCCGCCGTGTAGGGCTGTCTAACGGGAACGTCATATTGATTGATTTCGTATACATTATAGATGCGATCCAGCCTCTGACTGTTGAAATAGTACCGATTCTATTTCTATCGCGTCGCCGCAGTGGTCGCTCTGTTGAGTGTAAGGAGTATGTTACAACTAACTTTATCTCTTTTAAGATATTTTAAGCTTTTAAAATCGATTGTCCACTAAAATATGTGATATTCGGTTCTATAGCATTGATTTAAAACTATATCAAATTTTTATTATTATTGTAGGATTACTTTTTAGGACAATGTCTCTTACAATTCTGTGCAGGTTGCTGCAATTCAATGTTTTATTCTAGAATGATTAGCGTTCTTGAAAAAAATTCAATTAACAGGTGCGACCTACAAAAGATAATTTTTCTTAGCTTTGTTTTAAGTTGTTGTTTGTGTAAATGTATTGCACGGGCATTGAACTCAATTATCCAGTAAGTTCGATATGACACTAGACATAGGTATGTGGCTGAAGATTAAATGGAAACGCTTGTGTTACCTAACGCATCCTTGTAATCATTGCACTGAAACTTACGTTTAGTGGCAAGAATTGATGGTCCAAAGTGGCCGCTGGTTCGAAGTGGACTGTGGTCCGAAGTAGACGATGGTCCAAAGTGGATGATGGTCCAAAGTAGACGATGGTCCAAAATGGACGATGGTCCAAAGTGGATATCATCGTCAAAAAATTCCAAATTGTTTAACGGCTTTTACACCTCAGGACAGAGAAAGAATGCATCCGCCGACCTCATGTCACGATACCAGTGTGTCATAAGAAGCGACTAAACTCGGCGCTTGCTGATCACTGTATGACGCAGCCTCCCTAGGCATAGTAAATTGCTCCGGCCGTCTACGGGCGGCAACGTAGGCGGTGCAAGAAGCTGTGCTTTGCACATTCTAATGAGTGGAATCCTATTACAGCTGTCTTAGCGTTTCACCATTTGGTACCAGACAATTCCCACTAATATAATTACGGTAGTTCCCTTTTTCACTATGGTTCGCCTACTGAGGTTTTAGACTCGATATCTTTACTCCAATTCTTGGCAGTCCTAAATAAAACGAATGAGGAGACATAATTCACTAGGAGACATAATTGAGAATTAGAATAAATCAGTTGGTTATGGCTCAAGTTAATGACATGAAATGTTAACTTTTTCCCGTGTTTGTATTAAATAAAATTGTGGGATATATTTATTTCCATTTTTTCTCTAAACAGAACAGTTCAGACCCAATTAATCGTACTATTGCTCGTACGTATTATTATTTCGAGACGCGATAACCCTATTCTGTTTGGAATGCATTTTGACGCTCCAACCATGCTCACATCCAGCCTGTCAGGCGCGGAGTATTTTAAATAAAACAAAGTAATAACAAAAATTCTAATTGTTATTATCCACTAGCAGATCGCAGTATGGCGTTGACTGCCTAGGCACAGATAAATGCCATGGCCGTCTACGGGTAGCAGCGTGGGCGGTGCGAGAAGCTGCGCTCGGCGATCCCCAATCCGCATGCTCAGTATGGGGATTATGGGCATACTCACTCAGGGGAGGCCTATGTCCAGCAGTGGACTGCAATAGGCTGATGATGATGATTATCAACATGGAATTTCGTTTTTCATTAAGAAACTAATTGAAATTACTATTGACTTTTGTTTGTTGAACGTTTCACGTTGTTACTTGTGACTAATTAATTACCTCAGTTTTTATTTTGAAATAATTGAAATAGTAATAAAATTAAGTTCTGTTTTAGATTGGTCCAAATGTGTGTATAGGGTGTAGTGCCACTTAACTCAAGGAAGTAAAGACATTGTTGAAGCAACAATGGTTGCTCTTTGTAAATTCTGATTAAAACGAAATATCGCATTATTATCACCAGAATATTTCGGATGCTGTAGGCTAAAAAGACATTATTGTTCCGTTCTGTTAAGTATGAGTTTGTATAACAACACGTAACTAAGTACCAACCTATGTACTCCAACGCTTTATCAGATCCTTTCGTGAGATTTGATAGATTGCAAAATAATGCGTATCTATTACAAAGTGCTTCTATCTGTCGCTTGATGACTCGATTACATGCAATCGGTACACAGCGATATGTATCGGCTTATCGACGAAATTGCTTGGCGTCCGATTAAGAGCTGATATCGATTCACAAAAGCGTTTTCTTGCAGCGCACTCGTCATCCAGACTCGGTAATAGCTGATAAACGAAATTAATTATTCCTAATCTGAACTAATTGTTATAATTGCTTCCCAGACATGGAGGTCTGTTGTTTTCTTGTGGAACACGATACACGGGTCCGTAGGAGGACGAAGTCTGTCGGAACAAATTCAAATCATTGGGTATATTTTAAGAATAATTTCTTCAGTCCACGGGTTTGTAGGAGGAAGTAGGTGGGTACACTGAACTGAACGAATTGGTATATTTTGTAAATAATATTCTCGACACTTCCGCCTCAAGGGTGAGAAAGATTGTTGATTTGAACTTAAATAATTTGTATATTTTAAGAACAATATTTTGATAGTTGCGGTAGGTAAACGGACGCTACGCTTACGCTGCTGCCCATGGCCGCGGAGAGCATGTGACTGTGCAGAGGCAAACCGCGCCATACCGCGATCAGTCAGCGCCGGGTTTAGTCGCCTCTTACGATACCTGTACCTATCCCGGCACGGCGCGGGCGCCGGCGTCGGGGATATATATTCTTATTCCGTCCCGACACGGAGGGCCAAGTCTGTCTGCACCTATGTATTTTATTGTTTTTTTTTTTCAATAACCTTAGAAATTGTACTTAGTAAAGATATTGAACTAAGTAAGTTAAGTAAATACAGGGTCAAAATCAAATAAACGTATAAATCAAAAAGAATATCTTGCGACGATTTCCATATATATTTAACTGCCTAATGTTCGTTGCACACACGTGTTGTTGTAGCAAGAGGTTAATTTCGCATTTCGAGGGTGATTTCCCTGTGACGGCACGTCAACGCCAGCTTACTAAGCTTACACAGCGACATTGGAAATTCAATTGTGTGTTTAATGCAATACGAGCTAAAATCATAAGCATCGTGTTGAGAACCGGCATGACTGTGGTCTGCTGTTAATCGGGCCCAGGGATATAAACGTTACCCACCAAATTTGTTGCGTCGAGCTGCTAATCATTTGTTGTAATTCATAACAATTAACAAGAATTAACAAATCTGCAACACTGTTCAATAATGTATACAACATCATTCTATGCTTTAAATTCATAAGGATTAGTATTTCATGGCCTATTATTTATTTCAAAAATCGAAGTAGATTACAACACGTGGTATAATACTCGCTAGTGTATAAGCAGTTTTCGCTTTTATTTGAGGCAAGCCCTTCGGTCACGTGGTTCAATTTATCAAGTTCAAGTTATCTATATATGTATATGCATGTAGGAGTGCTGGTTCCATTATTGACGTATGGTAGTGAGTGCTGCGTATAGCAAGAAGTAAAGAAATTAGGATTTGTTCGGTACAAATGAGATTATTAATAAGTATGTGTGATGTGAGTATAGTTGATAAAATAAGGAATTATGTATTAAATAAATGACTGCCTCGTTGGTCGTGTTGGTTGCAAGCGCGACTGCCGATCATGAGGTCCTGGGTTCGATTCCTGGGTCGGATACCATAAGATGTTTCTAATTTAGATTTTCTAGTAGATGATACCATTAGATGTTTCTAATTTAGATTTTCTAGTAGTGGCTCGGAGTCGGGATTTGTGCCTGATATATGGTAATAGGCTTACCACCAACTCCATAATGGGACCTAAACGTAACTGGTGAAACGTGGGAATGTAATACTACCACTCCTCTGCCTATCTTTTCGGAGATTATAGGCGTGATGTTAAGTTTTTTATTGTCTAGGATTAAGGAAAGGATGCTTAGGTGGTTAGGTCATTCAGAAATAATTAATTACCTGAAGATTTATGAATAGGATTTATAAGGCGAGTGTAAATAGTTGCATGAGGAAAATCTAGCCGTACATATGTGGACCAAATTGGAGACATCTAAAAAGAAGAAGAAGAAGAAGGGTCAAACGTTCTTTCAACAGATGAGCAAGTATGGCGACTTCAATGAATCTATAAGAGGCAAAAGAAGTTTGCAAGGATCGTAGCAGATGGAAATCCTTAACAACTGCTTACCTCTGGAAAATAGGCGTGACAATGTGTATGCATGTATAAATGTATAATATCTATCAGGTCTGGTCCTTATACAACAGACTTTGCCGCTTACATTTTAATCAGATGGTCATGCGTGGACATATCCAAAGATATTTATTCAATAAAAGATATGGGACGGGCATACACACCACTCGATATGATACAACACATATTGGAATCGATCGGTCCCTTGACGTGTATCTACCTACAATTCCTTCTAAAAAGGACTACAACAATGCAATCACTTACGTGTGAGTTGGAAATAGATGCTTCAGTGGGCATCAGTAGATGGACAATAATATAGATCCTCTATATTATGTAATACACTCTACCAATTATTAATAATGTATCGTTTCGTAACTGGTGAAACGTGGCGGTGTAGCTATCACGCTCCTCTGAATACCTCTTCGGGAAAGATACAGGCGGGATATTACGAACTATTTGATTTTATTTATATGAATCCAGAGTATAGAATAGGTCCATAGAAACTGTAAAATAAAGTTACCGACCAGTGATGATTCAGTAAAGTGTTACAGCATTACATTAGGTCAGATACTGGCTGATAAAAGGGAGTTACAAGTGTTCGAAACTGGCATGAATGTATGTATGTATTATAGAGATATTTGGAAATCGGTGATCTCTTTCTCCATAAGGGACCTGGGATGATGATGTAATTGTGTGTAAAATTTGAATTTTCTTGTTTACACATATTGCGTAATGTAACGAATCCTTGCTTAACCGTAAACTACTGTGGGCTCGGCTTCAACGAGGATTCCACACGTTTATAATTACGTTTTTTGTAAGTATCCATACTATCTACACGTCATTCTCAAAGTGACAGATTGCGCTATATTGCCGTGCACTAGACGCCTTCGTTGGGGCGGTAGCAAGCCCATAAAAAATTGGGATTCTCTGTGGTGGTCTAAACGAATGATAGATGAAGTCAGTATTGAAAATAGTGTAATTAAGCAACTTATTCCATTTTCTATTGTTTAAAAATTTTACAGGGGCTTTAACATGTTTAAATTAAATGGGCATGGGATGATCCAGGTTTGAGAACTTAAGATGCAAATACTGGAACCACGAGAGTTGCCTGTACTTCGTACTTAAGATACATGTTATTAAAAGATTTTTAATTAGCCTAACTTTCGAAGGTCATATCCAGTAATATAAATTTTATTCCCTTCCTGATGATCGTATGACGAATTAGATATTTTTCTACGGTTACCTTGGTTCTCTCTCCGGTTCGGGGACTAATAAAAATGTTCACATCAATACTGAGCGAATAAAAACTATCGTTTGGGACTCTGTTTATACACACTTATAGACTGAATAAAGTATTTTAATTCGATTCGTCGTTTGCGTATTATACAAAATAATTAAAGTAATACGATACTGCGCTTGTAATAATCTTATCGCTAGCGACCGGGCTTTGAAGACTAATAAAATCACTAAGAGAAAGAAAACAAAAGCCGATGAGTTCCAAAGAAAATGGAATCTGTATCGTTTATTAAATACTCGTGTTGAGATACTCGTATAACTCCTCGTTTATGCTAATTGTTTTTGAAGTTCACTGGTATATTGTAATTGATCTATCTAGTAACTACGAATGAGGTTTGTTGTTGACTAGATGAATTTGAGTATGTATCTATAGTATTTTCTTGCTTCGCGAAACAAAAGTACTTCGTTCAGTTTTTATAATAAAATCGGAGCAAACGGTTGGCGCTAGTCATTATTAAGCATTAATTTGGTGGCTTCCTTATTCATGTTTTACTACGATCATTTACACTGAATAGCTCGGATGAAAATATTGAAATAAATTCGATTAGGAGAATCTTTGATAAGTGTAAGATGTTTCGGTATTATTGTAGCGTCAGCAATTTACATCAATTGTACATTTTAAAGTTGTGCACATAGTTAGCTCAACAATAATGATCACGCGTGTCCTCTATCAATTCAATCGATTACTATCGTTTAATAATTTTCTATCAATTCCTATCAATCACCAGCAACGTATATCATAGATCTCAAACAAATATTGTAGATAAATTAGTTTCGTCTCGCCCCGTACAGCAAGTTTTATAGATTACTAAACAAGCCTCCGCGAAGGACGGTAATGCTTCAGTTGATCATCCATTAACAATTATTCAGATATGAGAAGATGGTGTGCCGTGTTTGTCTAATGTATGTATGGTGACTTAAAATAAGTTTAAGTTGTTACCTTGAAACACGACCTGCCACATCGCTGTTATCGCAACGCAGTTACAAATAGCTGTGAAATGTCTGGCGCTGTTATCG
>DVPG01000165.1:0-11567 GCA_018239085.1 Yanguna spatiosa spatiosa
GTGTAGTACGTTTCATCAGTTACGTTTACGTCCCACTAAGGATTAGGAGATGAGCCTCTTGCCATACACCGGGCACAAATGCAGACTCCGAGCCACTACTAGAAAATCTAAGAAAAATCCAATAGTAAGCGAACCGGGATTTGAGCCTCCGATTCTATTTTTGTATGAAAGTAATTACCGGTTAAATTTAACATGTCTATGCTTGCTTTTAGAGAAGCTTTTGATAGTTATTAAGTGGTCAAGTAAAGTACAATCTTTGGCATGCAGCCTATTAATATTATGATATAACTAATTAGGTGGTGGTGGTAGTGGTTCCAGCCCTTTTCATATCCCAGTGCTGGGAACCAAATCAGCGAACTGTTCTAGTACATATTTGTAATGTTTCCGATTAATGGCTAATCCATGTCTCTAAATTTTATGGATCACTTTTAAGGTCTCTGGCGTTGGAAGATATGTAGGTATATCTTAATACTTATAGGTTAAACCTACTGTGCTTTTCCTTGGAGTCCCAAGATTCATTACCGGAGCGGATGCGGGATTGCTGAGAGGGTTAAGGGAGGGTAATACATATCTAAAAACCTATCATCTGCCCAAAGAGTAGGTATAAATGTAAAAAAAACCTTCTCTATATTATATTATATCCTGAATATTGTGTAAATTGTATATTGCTTCAACGTAGGGGATTTTTTCATTACCTCGGTTATTATAATCTGAATTCAGCCATTAGTTTAGCTAAAACTAGTAAAAATACATAACACGTGTGTCATCTTCATACGTCATGGCGTAGGGAGGAAAAACCCGACTATGATAATGTATGAAACAGAAAAATAAATCTGTGTTATAGGTAAACCTTTTTATATTCGTAATAAGTCGTATATCTAAATGTTAACAAATTAAGTTCGTCCATTTGGAGCTGTTTTCTTATCTCCACTGAATATTATAAAAAAAGTGTTCTCACTGCGTCAGTCCGTTTATTTGGATACAATTTTCTCCAACAACAAGTAGGTTTGAGATGAAGTTTTTGGTAATGTAATCCAAGTAGACTTTATATCAATATATCCATTTGTAAAGAAAATCCATCGATTTTTCCACTGCGTGAAACTTGTTTCCTTTCAATGCGTGAGTTGCTCAAGCTATGAAAGCTACATAAACAAAGTAGGTATAATACATTAGTATTGTTGCTGTTTAATAGTTCTCAAAAACCACGCAAGAGAATGTTATCTTTTAAAACTAGTGCGCAATAACAAAACATGTTTTCAGTCGCACGAAAAAAAATCCATTATAAACTTAAATTCGGCGCAGTGTATAGTAACATAAAATTATGTTAGTGCCAATACTTAGACGTAGCCATACTTATTATTATTATAATACCTTCACGCAGGTCTCTTATTGAGTAGGCAAGGAGCACAGAGTGCAAAATATCTCTATCCTTACAAACGTGACATGCTTCTTCTACATATTCGTAAGTTCCTATTTCAGTAGTTATTTATTAAGGATGATTAAGAACAAAAACAGGCATATTTCACCACTTGGTAATGAGAAACAGTTACAATATAAACGATTATTTTGTACAATCGATAGTTCTTAGTATTGTTAAGCGTTTATTCTTTATAGGTTCGCAGATAGGCTGTGTGAACGTTGGGTTAGACAGAGGGTGAGCGATGCGGGCGCGCACGTTGCCACACCGTCCAACTGCGTACGCACACGCCTGTGGTACGCACCGAGCTCTATTATCGCCGAAAATGTTTATTGCCACTCTATATATACGTTTATGAGTGTGACGATATATGCAAAGTATTTGAAGTATGGAGGCTGGTTGGAAACGAGGAGCTGGAAATCGAGCTCAGTGGGCGGTTTTGGAGAGGTCTGTGTCCAACAGTGGACAGACACGGATTGATGATGAACGTGATGCATATTAGTTTTTAAGACATCCGTTTACTCAGTGGCGCGTGGACCTGACCGCTAAGTTGGAGGTCGTAGATTCGATTTCCACCCGAGACAAGTATTTGTTTGATTTGTGCCAATGTGGATAAAAATTGACTTATATAAGTTTATAATTGTATGTAGGTACGTATGTACACGTGCCGTTCATTAGCCTTCTGGTTATAATGAAATAAGTTCTGTTCAGACCTAATTTTGTGAGCTTATACATAGCTATAATTGAAGATTTCTCCACTATCCTCTGCTATTCCTGGTCAAATAAACTTTCGGGGGCACACATCTCGGCGCCACCGAAACTTGGAATAGTTAAGTTAGACTAACTTGTTTAGAACTGTATGGCTTTACAACCGGAGTCGCATACAGTGCTTAAGTTAATTAAAGTTGCTCATGTTAAATTTAACTTAAAGTCTTTGTCTGCGTGTATTAAAAATGCTATGATTTATATTATTATATCTACTTTTTCAAGCAATATCCATTACGTTTTTAATGTTATTTGCATTATTATAACATCACAGCAGGTCGCTTACAGGGTAAGCACACGGATCACACGACTGGAAATATCTATTTTATTTTATTTTATTGGTTCACTAAACTGGACATTACATTATACATGGGTTCGATTCCCGGGTCGGGTACTATTAGATTTTTCTAATTTAGATTTTCTACTAGTGGCTCGGAGTGCCCTATATGTACATATATGGCAATAGGCTCATCCCTTACTCCATAATAGGACCTAAACGTAACTGGTGAAACGTGGGAGTGTACTTACCTCTCCGGGGTTTACAGGCGTGATCCTACGTTATCTATAATAACAATATCATTATCCATATGGACCTGACGTGTTTCTTCTACATTTATTACACTCTTCATACACGCACATCGAACAATATTGTGACTTCCCGATTAGTTGGTGTGCGACTTATTTAGCCCAAATAGATGGACCTTGGTCTCTCTTGGGACCTGCATATATCCACATTCTCGTTGTACATGGTTTCAAAAGCACAATTCCTAGATTAACTATCTATAGCTACGTATAGGTTATCGACCCTTTAATTAACTAACTAAACTGAAGGGTACTCGTCTAAAATTGAACTCTTTCCATGTGACTGGACGGCGAGCATCTTATCCTGAAACGGATTCATTGGCAATTTCGCGAATTGACGACTTCCGCGAGAGCCAGGGGGACGCAAATTGTTAGTGGTGCACAACTAGTTTTTATTTAGGCGTCAATTGATCACGAAGGCGAGAACGGAAGGGGGCTCACCTCTCGACCAATGGAATAACGCGCGCAATTAAGCGTTCGTTTTGCAAGCCCGAATTTGTTTCTTCGTCCAATACTTATTTACGTTATTTAACTGAAAAACGTATATTATTACTTAAATGTTATTGAACTGGAAATAAATTAGATAATTTGTTTAAAATTTTATGCGGAGAACGGATGGGAAATCAGGTAAGACTCGACTAAACTCGGGGCTCACTGACCATGGTATGGGCCGCGTCTTTCCTAGGCACGGCTACATGGCCGCTGATGGGCAGCAGCGCAGGCGGTGCGAGAAGCTGCGTTCTGCGATCTCCAAACCGCATGTCCTGTGTCAGGATCATTTATTTATTTAAACTTATTAATCAAAACGATCAAAATTACTTATTTACTTAATAATATAACAAAAAACCATACTAAAAATAACATAAACGTAACATCACGCCTATAATCCCCGGAGAGGTAGGCAGAGGAGTGTAGTACTACACTCCCACGTTTCACCATAAATAACATAAAAACAGAAAACAACTAATTCAAGCATACTCACCGTTACCGGCACTTACCGTTCACAATAACCCAGATATTCTGATAAAATCTTCCACTTATCCGCAAACGAATCATAATTAGACGATGCGTCCAGGAGAGCACCAAGCGCAGTGACAGTTCGTGGTTTTGGATACCTGGAGAGCGCACCCGAGCGACACCGCGGAATCGTAAACAGTTTATGCTTCTTGCTTCGATTATAGACAAAACTCCTCAGGGTAGGCCTATGTCCAGCAGTAGAGTTAGATAGACAGATGTTAATCTACAATTGAAAAAAACAACAAGGTAAATCGGGCATATATTTCTAGTTCATTATAAAGTTTATTCAAAATCTGAGAGTTGTCATATGCCCGCAGTTACGGAGATATTAATAGAATATCTCATTCACTTATTCCATAATGGGACGTAAACGTAACTGGTGAATCGCGGCAGTGTACTACACTAATCTGCCTACCTCTTCGGAGATTACAGGCGTGATGTTACGTTTATCTCATTCTACTAAAATAGAAACAGTTATTATTACGCACTGAAGAAATGGTCTTCGGTTTATAAAAGATAACTTAAGCCTCATATGGAATACTGTTCATCCCCAAAATACTAATAATACTTTACATTAATATATGCAGAGGTACATTAGTTAGTGTAATTGAGAGTTAAAAGACCTGAACTATTTCGCACTTTCTGATAATGTTAAGACAATGTATCACAGTTATTAACTCTTTAATAATTCTGTTATTGGACGCAGGCCTCCTCTCAGAATGAGAAGAGCTATGGCCATAGTGCGCCACGCTGACCGAGTGGAGCTTGGCATAGTTTACACCCCTTAGAGTATGGAGAACTTTAAGACATGCAGGTTTCTCCATCATGTTTCCCTTCACCGTCGCAGCAAGGGATGTTAAATCTAAAACTAATATTTTTATGCGTTTTAAAGTTAATAACACTTTTAGGTGCGCGTTAGAATTCGAACCCAGAACCCTGGGAGAAGGAAGTTGAATTCTTAAACACTGAGCCATCATGGCTAATCACATAATGTACATGGTTCTTCAATTAGTGGTGAAAGGGTCCTTTAATGCCGGATGCACATTGAAGTTTCATTAGTGCAAAACTACAAACCTCCAAGCCACGGTAAACTGGTCACCGGTCATTGAAGTTTAAAAAAGCAACATAGAACAAGCAATAAAGCGTATTTACATGTCGGAGTTCAAATAAACCAGACCTTATAAATAGTCACTTGGTATATTGATTCTTCTGATTTATTATGGACAATATTTCAACCGATGTAAGTATGTATGTGGCCAATCTTAAAATACTCACCAAACGTTGTAAACGTAGTATGGACAGTAATTTTCATTGCAGTTTAAACTAATCATAATTATTATTTCATTATCGCGCGAGATCTCTTACGTGGTGGGATAAGTAAGAACAATGTCTTTATGAGTCTTCGTTGTTAAATTGTGATTCGTGATATGATTTTAAAAGTACTAAACCAAACTGATAACAAACACTAATATATCGTCCTTAAAAATTATTCTATCTATGTTTTTATAAACCTCACGAATAGTCGTTATGTTTCAAAATATGACGAAGTTACATCGTCATATTGTCATAGTATAAGTTCGGGAAAAAAAAAGTGTTAAGGCCTTTGGGATAATAATATTAACTCTTTTGGATTGCAACCTTTCATACTAAGAACAAAGGAAAATACACGAAAAAACATCATAGGTATCATCATCATCATCATTATCATCACCACATCAGCCTTCACCACAGCTGGACATAGGCCTTTCCCATGTATGCAAAACACTTGGTTCTCGGCTGCTTCCATCACATATCACACACGAAACAACGAACTATTATTCTAAGAGAGAGTTTATTTACCGACAGTTAATATTGCTAAGCATATACATACAATCTTAAACCAATACCAAATGTAAGGAACAAATAGAACGAAGACCAGGAGGTCATAAACGTTGAAGAGTTTAATTACGGTTATAAAATAGCTTCAACGTACGTGATATTGAAATCACTACTTACTGGACGTGTTTTAAGTAATAGGTACCTAGAAATGCAGGGAGTGCAAGTTAATATCCGTCCTATTAGATTTGTATCGATGTTACGACGCCGGTAAAGCTTGCAACACCTAATAGAACCTGATCTTGCGAAAGCAAAAGAAAGAAAAGCGAAACGGACGATTGTTATCGAAAGCTTAAAATGTTGTTGATAAAAATAAAGATAAACACGAATCTTTTTCGCTAATACTTAGTCGTTTCGTCCTTTTATGAAGAGTGGTTAAAATATAGTCAAAGTTTATTTAACCTGATTGATTCTTTTAAACTTAATAGATTGTATCGACCATGATTATTAAGTATATGAACAAGTTCTATGAATATTATTACATTAATTATATAAATGAAAAGCACCATTTTACGAGAGAAGCGGTGAAGGTTGGGTTGTGGATATATTTAAAGATAATTCGAAGTAGGTACTTTCAAGTATTATTTTTTATTAGTAATTCTAATACTGGATTAGGGACATATTATTTGTGTGGGGGCGGAGAAAAAATACATCCCCCGATCCCTTACCAGGATACAGGCTGTCGTAAGAGACAACTAAATTCCAGGCTGACTTAATCTGATGATTATGACGACGATGATACATGTCTATTTAAAAATACGTACGTACGTAACATCACGCCGGTAATCCCCGAAGAGTTAGGTAGAGGAGTGTAGTACTACACTCCCACGTTTCACCAGTTACGATTAGGTCCAATGATTGAGTAGGTGGTGAGCCTATTGCCATACCAGGCACAAATCCAGACTCCGAGCCACTACTAGAAAATCTAAATTAGAACAATCTAATAGTACCTGACCCGGGATTTGAACCCAGGACCTCTCTGTCGGCAGTCGTGTTTGCAACTAACACGACCAACGAGGCAGTTGGTTGGCGAGGGTATTTAAAAATAATATAAGTAAATTGTAAAATTGCACCTAACAAATGAGGTTATTTTGACCTAAGACTGTGAAATTAGTGGACTTACGACAACAGGATTCCTAGACGGCTATCACAATAGTGTTTAAAATATATATTACTTACCATGTTTTTTTGTATTCTTTTCTTATGCATTTCAAGTAATTGGTAGGCGGATAGACAAACAAAATTGAAATAGGTAGGTATTGTATTTTATTCTTGTTTTATCATTAGGCCAGCTTCTTTACGGAATAGGCCGAGGCTAAAAAACTGATCTTGCAGACTTGAAGTGCTTCTTTGTCATTCATGAGTCTGTTCATACGCGCACACCGGTTTCAAAGACTTCTAACTGACCCATCAAACGGTATCTGACTACTTGGTCCAAGATAAATGGGTCTTGTTCTCCCTCGGCACCTGTATCTATCACCTGTATCAACATTCGCATTTTAATTTCTAATCTTACAAATATATGTAGTATCGCACACAATTGACAAGTTAAATTAAAAATAATTTTCTGATTCTTTGTTTACGTAAATTAATAACCAATTGTAGGTTGACTTTGACTCCATAGATAAGTAATCAGATAATCTGATGAACTTGTTGTAGGTAGTAGCGTACTTAAGGTATTTATTTATTTATTTATTTATTTGGTCTACCAACGACTGTTACATTATAGGAACTTAAAGTAGTTACATTGCAATAAACTGTTATGAGCTAAATGCACAATCAGTTACAGGTAAACACAACATGCTATTTTAACATGAGACATACTCGTAAGTACCTCTTACATTAATATAATTATGGTTAATTTTGAACTAGTTGTAACAGATGTAACATATGAATAATAACATAACGTATGAATAATGATGTTAAGAAAATTCAACGTTCATAAAGTGTGATCATCCCTATCATCATCAATCTGTTCCAGTTCACTAGTAGACAGAGGCCAGGCGGCAAGCCAAGGTTGAGGAGTTTTTGCAAATAATCCCCACACTGGGCATGCGAGTTGAAGATCGCAGTAGCACAGCGTCCCAGACCGCCTATGCTACTGGATTTAAGTGTGACTAGATATGCTGCGCTATATCGAGCTCATGTACAGTATCGCAAACAAAACAATTTGAATTTAATTTCGACTTTTACTACTGTCTCTATGTTAAGTATAAAGTGATTCATGGCGATTATTCCAAAATTCCCGTAAACCCATTTTTCAGTAGCGTCCTCGGACACGCGGGACGTCGGCATCCAAAACAAAACACGATTCCCCGAAACGAAGCTTACATTGGCTTCTGAAAAATTCCTTTCAGTATATTAACATCGCGTGCATTTGCTCGGCTTATGTCATCACACTCGTACATAGGATGTTAAAAAATATACCGGGTTAAATTAATACGAGTGTATAAAAAAGGCAGCGCGATTATTTTAACTGACACATTGGAAACTCCTCCGAAGCTGCTTTTAATATTTGTCTTCTCTTTGGTTGAACACTTTAGAATTTGACTACCTCGTGGGTGGAGTGGTTGCAAGCGCGACTGCGGGTCGAGAGGTCCTGGGTTCGACTCCGTATCCTATACTATTGGGTTTTTCTGGCTCGAAACTTCTAGTAGGGGCTCGGAGTCTGGATTTGTGCCTGTTGTATGACTATAGTCTCACCCCCTATTCCGTTATGGAACGTAAACGTGACTCATGAAACGAGAGGGTGTAATACACTGTTCTGCCTACGTCTTCG
Source organism: Yanguna spatiosa spatiosa (assembly GCA_018239085.1). NCBI lineage: Eukaryota > Metazoa > Arthropoda > Insecta > Lepidoptera > Hesperiidae > Yanguna > Yanguna spatiosa. The sequence goes on from DVPG01000165.1 coordinate 8,436, forward strand.
GGGATTACAGGCATCATTTTACTTTCGAATTTGATAGAGCCAGCCATAGGCTGTGTTTCCAGACACATATAACCTTGGAATCGTCTAAGCAAAGGTGAATAGGCTTAACTTAGGCATCGCTCCATCATAGGACGCGTCTACGCGCGCCATCATATAATGAAAAAGAAGAAAATAATAAAATAAATATATTGCACGACCTAATTATTACAATGTCGTTGGAGAAATAACAAAGGCTTCATTTTTACAAAGCCGTCAAAAATATGTGATATATTGTATCACAATATATAATTTAAAGGATTTTGATACTGTTATTATCCATGGGGGGGCTGTTTCCTCAGGTTGTTGTGTATTATGTATGAGTATAGCTATGTGATTGATAATATATGTGTCTAGTTACCAGGCTTGGCGGTGAGTATTGGTGGCTGTCATCCGACGGTGAAGGAAAGTCATTGTCAGTCACGGCTCGGTAAAATGAACATAGCTCACCACCTATCAGATTGTCTGACCACGTTAAGAAAATAGCTGGGTGCAGCTGGAATCGAAAAGCACAGGAGCGAGTGTAATGACTTATAAATGTTGACGACTGGTTTGAATATGTATAGGTATGTATGATGGAAGCAAGCCTTCTATAATTTTGCTGATGTATGAAGATAAAACCGGATGAGACCAATAAAATCGGCTAATCTAAGAACTATCCGCGCTTACGCTGTTTAAATATCAACGCTGTATGGTGTACGCCGTACGGTACGAGATAACGATAAGTTGTAATCTTTCCACCTGTACATATGTACAAGTAAACACTTGATTTGATTTGATTTACTCGTATATTTTACGTCCAATGTCATAAGGGATGGGCCTATTGCCATAAACAGGCCAAAATGCATATTCCGTGTTACTGCTAGAAAAAGTTATATTAAAATAAAATCTAATTGGAAATTACAAAATAGGAAAGTGGCAACATATGTATCTTTTAAAAATGAAACCCTCTCAAACATATTTTATACAAAAAATCCTGTTTCGTATGTTTTTAAAGAGGTTATAAGTGGACATAAAATATTCAATTTACAACATATGCTCGGTGATACAATAAAATAACAGGTAAATACAAATAATGTTTGTATATCTGGAAGTGTTTGTACAGAATAACGTACATAATTGTAATAATAAATTCCAATAGGTATTTTAATTAATTACAAGTAATATTCGCAATGAGCGGTAACGACCAATTAAAGCAAATCTTATAGCCGCTACATTGAGACACAAAGTAAACTTGTAATAGCATAGGAACATAAATACCGCAACATTTCGTTAATATTGCCAACTGCCCAATTACACTACAATTTATTATAACAAATATTTACCAAATTGTTATTATATCCTCACACCAATTCCCTTACGGAGTAGGCGGAAAGCAAAAAAGAGGAAAATTATAGTTAATTTCGCTTCGGCAAAACTACAAACGTAAACAATAGGTGTATGAAAAAAAATATTATTATTACTATGTGTCGATGCTGAAGTCCTACGTGATGACAAAGGGTACTCAGACTTCGCAGCAGATAACCACGGCTGCTTCTTAGCTTAGCTTTAGCTGAAGTTTTAGCGCAGTCTTATTTTGGATTACGATTATACTCATATATTTAGAACAGGAGCTGTACGTCTGGTACTAACAAACACAACAGGAGCACTACCCGTCTCTCAAGCAGCGCTGGACCAGCGTCGCAGACGGTGATCTTAATTCTTTAACCGTATTAACCCGTGTCCAACACTGGAACGATAAAAGTGTTGGTGGCGACGTGGTGGTGATGACCACTGTGCCTGTCGCCACGCTATGACCACTTTATCCTGTGTAGCTGTTACTCTAAGTCTGATTGGTCCACTAACCACTGGAAAAACGGGTCAATCACAGTTTGGAAATAGTATTTTTATTAATCTCCCGGAAATTGTACAGAAATCGTTCGGTTCTGTACATTGTTACGCTGATTAATAGCCATTTTCCTGCGATCTTCTTACGCGCTTTATGATCCGCACTTCCTGCTCTAACCCACACGACTGGATATTTGAAAGCGGTTTTCTGTAAATTCGTCAAATTAAAATTATCTTCTCATAAACATGTCATATGTAACGTCCCTTGATTTATAGAACGACATATCATTTGATTTTTTTATTATTAGTCATTTACATTAGGATTCTATACGAACTTAATTCCCTGGTTATATCTTCTTTACTTTCTCATCACATAGACTTACTGTAACATTCGTCATTATCATCACATCATTCTATATTGTTCTCCCAGGTCTTTCTCTAAGTGTCACACAACACTCGGTCCTCCAGTTCCTAAGGTCATCTCAAGATCACGCAGATCGGAGAATGGCCAAAGTACATCCGCCAATTCGCAATGTATACCGGGACTATTATATCCATCTTAAACCGCTTTATCGTTCCCCTATTCAAGACAGCTCTCCTCTTAACAGGAGATGGTTTAAGGACATCGTCTACTACGCTAGCCATGTGCGGATTAGTAGACTTCACATGAATCAAAGAACACTACGAAGAACTGGAAGGTGTGCAGATTTCTCCACGATGTTTTTCTTCAGCGTCGCCGCAATTGATATTTAATTCTAAAACGCACCTTTTTGTAAAGAGTTTCTCCACATTCATCATTCTTCACACACACGTTGGTTTCGGAGACTTCTGATGATGATGATAATTACAATGTACATAATATATTTAAATCCAGGATATTGGGCAGCGTTTAAAGTCTTGACCAAGGAAATGTTATTGCTTTCAGTTATTACTAAGCCGTGTGCAGCGTGTAGGCGAAGGAAGCCCAAAGATCACAAGACACGAGTAACATTATCTCAGGAAACTGGCAATTAACCCGCGATCCGATGCAACGTGTGTAGCGCTGTATTGGCTGATTTTATTAATAGACACCAGTATGTTCATGACCTACATAACGCGCAAGGAATTATGTTTTTATTATTATATCGTCCCGTGAAGTCCCTTACGGGGTAGGCAGAGAACAGCAAGTGCTAAATATCTCTATCCCTACAGACCTAACGAGCTTCTCCATTCGTTATTCTCTTCGTACTTGCACATCGATTGCGGTGACTTCTGACTCCCCCATCAGCT
>DVPG01000166.1:0-11555 GCA_018239085.1 Yanguna spatiosa spatiosa
CCTCCGCAACGCCGCGTGGGAGGGGGGCGCGCGTGGGTGCGTGGGGGTGCGTGTGGGCGCGGTGTGCGCGTGCGTCGTGTGCAGTACATGTGGGTGATGCCGTCGTCGTCGGCGCGCTGCGCGCAGCTGCCGCGCGCCGCCGACAAGGTGCCCTTCTACGCGGCGCTCAAGAAGTTCCGCGACTACCTCAACGGGCTCGTGGCGCACGTGGACGAGGCCGAGCTCGTGTTCCCGGACAACACCTCGCGCCGTCCACAGGAGGAGATGGAGATACGCAGGTAACTATATACACACACACACACAGTCTCTCAATTACTATTTGGAAGTGTATTTGAGAAGCCCCGATCCCTGCATGCGTTCTTGTATGATGTAAAAGATGAATATGCGGTTGCAAGAGCTTCGCAACTCGACCGGTGTTAGTGGTAACGCATCCACGATATTCGTTAATTACAATCGCTTAACGTTACGTAATCTCACACAGGAATGATATATCTGTGAACTGCAATGTCTCACTATGAACTAATCCTTTTGTGGCACTTTCTAAGGTAAGAAAAGTATTCATTGCCTCATAATCTTCTACCGTATATTTTAAGCTGTCTTCTAATAGCGTACAAACCGAGTTTAAATTAGAACTTCAGGATCATTGTTCTTTTCTTTCTTGAAGTTCAAAATCTACTTTAAACGTCACTAATACCTTTGACGAGTGTTCTCTACTGCCAGTCACTTTTTTGAATACATGACATGTTTGGATACTGAAATCAAATGTTCTAGTTGTTAGGTTATTCCGCGCAGATTAGATTAATGCAGTCTAATTCCTAGGGAAAAATTTTAAACACCTTATCTTATTTATTTTCACAAAACGTTTAGTAGTCGCTTTTATAATAACAGTTATATTTCATAAACTTCGCCGTATCCTAGTCGTCGGATTGACGAATGGTAAAAATCTTAACTAATTTTGTCGGTCGGCCACCGCTTCTCCATTTCCTTCACTCTCAAGAATCACTAGAAGTAAGGCGTAAACGACGACAGATTAAAAGTGCTGCACAAAAGCGCTGCCTCCGACCGCAGACTGACGATGGAGCCCGAGCCGGGGGACACCATCATCCTGGAGGACGGCACCGAGGTTCCGCTGAAGAAGAAGCGTGGGCGCCCCAAGAAGGTGAAGCTGGAGAACGGCGAGAGCGCGCCGCCCGCGCCGCGAGCGCCCCGCGCGCCGCGCGCGCCGCCCGCGCCCGACGCGCCTGGCGCCGACCAGCCGCCCAAGAAGAAGCGCGGCCGCCCCAAGAAGATCCGCCCCGAGGAGCAGCAGTTCCTAATGCAGCAGCAGCAGCAGCAGCAACAACAACAACAACAACAGCAGCAGCAACAGCAGCAACAGCAGCAGCAGCAGCAGCAGCAGCAGCAGCAACAGCAACAGGTAAGATTATTAATAGAATAAATAAATAAAATAGACTGCCTCTTTGGTCATGTTGGTTGCAAGCGCGACTGTCGATCGAGAGGTCTTGGGTTCAAATCACGCGTAGGGTACAATTAGATCTTTCTAATTTAAATTTTCTAGTAGTGTCTGGGAATCTGGATTTGTGGCCTGTGTATGCCAATAGACTCACTACCTATTTCATAATGGGACGTAAACGTAACTGGTGAAACGAGGGAGTGTACTACACTCCTCTGCTACCCTCTTCGGGGATTACAAGCGTGATGTTACGTTTACATTGAAAGAAATAAATCCGTGATGGGGTTACTGTAGTTCTACCCTGGATAAGGAGTTTTACCACTGTCTTAGAATCGTAAAAGTTTCGACAAGTCGACACAAAGTTTACAGACAATCGTTTCAGATTTCAGCGGCTTAGCGCAAGTTGATGTTACTTTTTGTTATTTTGAGTTGGTTCGGATGGCATAGTAACATCCCAGTTAGGACAGAATTCGATTTTCGACATAAAGTTTGGATCTTATCTATCTTTTTAACGATAGCTTAGTGACGTTCAACAATAGGTACTTTGTGTGTCTGTGTCTGAAGTAGTAAGGTTCTGCTTAAATTCCAGCCTCCCATTCCAAGAGGGTCTGGGGTTAAAGACCTTGGCAAGCTCCTCTGACTTTACAAATTTATATGCAATATTAAAGTCAAATATATATGCTATAACTGCGAAGGAAAACATCGGAAACGTAGTAAATGAGGTGTTTTATGGTCCTCCGTAATGTGTTAGGTTTGCCAAACCATACTTGGCCAAAGTGGTTCACTATAATGTAGATCTTAAGACCTTTTGACTCTCAGAATAGACTAGTATTAACAGCGGGATTATACAACCGTTCACGATAGTATGTATTTATTTATTTATTTATTTATTTATTCTTTATTGCATACCAGAATAGGCAATACAAAGGGCGAACTTAATGCCTAATGGCATTCTCCACCAGTCAACCCTTGGAGAACAGTAAAAGTTGAAAACCTTAGTGGTAGGTGCAAAGGAAAAATAAAATAAAATGAAATAGTAAATAATACAAAATTAATAAACTATAATAAAATACGTACACATAATACATACAAAAATACACACCTATATGTATTTACAACTTATTTACAATGTACAACTACACAAAATACACATATATTTCAAAACAGTAAACATATATATATATATATATAATCTAGATATATATATTTATTATATATATATAATAGTGCGTAATATACAAGGAAAAAATAAATAAATAAGAAAAGAGTATAGATACCAGCAATCATTCTGCAGATAGTAAATAAAATTGGCGGACTTGCTTTTTAAACGAACGTAGTGTCGGAGCTTTGCGGATTTTATCGGGTAACGCGTTCCATAGTAGTATTGCCTGAATAGAGAACGAGTAATGGAAAAAACCAGTCTTATGTGGTGGAATATAAGCTATTAAATTTTCTGAAGATCTAAGTACTCTGTCGTGAGTTTCGCAGACGTACTGAAAAGTTTCCTTTAGATACGAAGGAGAAGTTGACTACAGACGTGATGTTACGTTTCCAGTTTATAATCTGTCTGGTTACCATAATATAAGCTTTGCCCACTACGGGATGAGACGATCGTATGGATATTTATATATTCGAACCAGCTGTTTTCATGGACATAACACACATGTAGTAAAACTGACACACAACAATTACGTCGCCAAACATCGACGGGACAGCATAAAATTCGATTGTGTATCGGCGTCGTAAGCCGTAATCAAGGCCGGTAAGGTTGTGGCCACACGAGCGGAATATCACGACAAGGCTCTGACAGTCGGTACTCAGCTTTCAATTAATGTAAATTATATAAATGGTAATATTTTGACACTGTAAACGTTACCTAATAACACCTTTTGTGTAGGGATTTTTACGTGGCACGAGATGTAAATACAATATATTAAGTACTCTAGAGTAATAACACCCTTGTGACCGACCTTAAATAGGACAGATACATACTAATACTAAATTTACTCACAGTAATATACTAAACAGAATGATACTAGAGTGGTCCTGTCACGAATTAATCACTGATTAATAATATTATTAACAACGTATACTAACTTTGCAATCTCACAGTAACAGTCTTATTCCTACAGTCCTATTCTAAGTCGATTATAAATGGCCATGAGCGGTAGCTGTCAATTGTTACCGCTGCATGGTCATTTGCTACTTTCTTCACTTAAAAAAAAAACAAAAAAAGAATTCTGCAGCATTTCTAAACATACATACATACATATCTACACGCCATGTCCCCGACGGGTCAGGCAGAGAACGCCGAATGGCAAATATCTCTATCCTTACAGACCTGTCGCGCCTCGTCTATATTCATCACCCTCTTCATACATTCAATTGTCATTTCTAAACAGTCCAATTATTTTAACGCATGTGTTAGATATAAACTTTATAGAATTGTAAATTCTGACAATCGCACAAGTGCGCACGCCTCGGGTACGCTCGATGACGCAAGTGTTATGACCGCCAACCGTCTCAGATGCAAGCCGCAGATGTCGATTACAATAATGGCGCGTCGATTGTGTACACGACTGTACATACGCAAGTACATCTCGAGTGTGTTTACATTCGGCGTGTCGTGGCGTACGGTACAGTCGTGTAGATAATAATATAACTGTCATAAATAAAGACCCCGCTTATACCGCGGCAGTGACGATTATGACATTGAACATATTAATTTCAAACCCGAGATATTTATGGCTAATAATAATACGCTCGTTACAAAATTATCGTACCGTCGATGCTTTGAAGCTTCCAGGAATGAATCGGGACTAGCCGTAATAAATTCCGAGAAATATAATTATCTGCGTATGCTAAATCGCACCTGTGGTAATATGACGTCCGCGTGTAAATGCGTAGTGTTGGATTCTCTCGGACTATGAATGAGTGTGAAGTTAAAAAATTACAGTTTCTATAACAAATATTATAATTATTCAATAACTCTTCAAATTAATTAGTTCATGGTAAGAAAATGGATACGCCGTTTGTTAACATAAAAAAAAATTAACAGGTGTCGAAAGCCGTAAAAACAAGACGTAAAAAAAATCAAATATCCATTAAACCCTTCAACCATTTTACTGTGCGCATTAGGAAACTATGCATGTTAAAGAAAATAATGCAGAACTCCAGGAACATAATGCATAATGTGTCCATGTTTTCTTAAAATGTTTTTCCTCAGCATTACAACAAATGACATTTAATCTTAAAACGCCTATCGTTTTACACATAAATGCGCGGTAAAGAATTTGAACCCAGGACCACCAAAGAGCGGATAAAATTTTAAATAACTAAACTATAAATGTTATCAATGATCAATAACTGTCTCATTAGTAGAGTGGTTGCGTACGCGACTGCCGATCGAGACGTCCTAGGTTCAGATCCCGGGTGGAGGTACTATTGGATTTTTCGAACTAGAATTTCTAGTAATGTTTCGGAGTCTGGCTGTGTGCCCGCTGTATGACAATAGGCTCACCACTGTTCCCATTATGGGACGGAAACTTAACTGATGCAACGTGGACGTGTACTACACTCTTCTGCCTACCTCCTTGGGGGTTAGAGGCATGATCTTACGTTATAACTGCTATCGCAGCTAATCCAAATATTAGGACTTATAAATAGAACATCCACCGTAACGACTTGTTCCTCTTCAAGTTCGCAAACGCTGAGACAAGTAATAATGAAAGTAATAAGTAATAAAGTAAGAAATAAGTATAATGAAAGCGGCGAGCAAACTTTGCAATTTATCAACCAGTTACTCGCGCCAGCAACACGTCCAACTTGCTTGTCACTAAACTCGCAGCGAGTTCGAAACTCCCAAACTCCCAAACTCCAGTCACCATACTGTCATTAGGAAACACGCGACTCTATTGTACATAAGTATTTAACCTCATTTAAAAGTTACTGCTTCATCATTATGCCTCGTTGGTAGTGTTGGTTGCAAGTACTTACTGGCGATCGGGAGGTCCTGGGTTCGAATCCCGGGTTGGGTGCTATTGGATTTTTCTAACTTGAAATTTCTAGTACTGGCTCGGAGTGTCGATTTGTGCCTGGTATGGCAATAGGCTCACCACCTATTCCATTATCTATCCTATTACACCTATACCATATCTAACACACGTATTACACTCCTCTGCCTACCTCTGCGGGGATTACAGGCGTGATGTTACGTTTTTTTACGTTTCTTCATCATTATCATCACTCTCTCTTTCTATTACCGGACATATACTTATGACTGAATGTGGCAAGCCTAGGACAGAGCGGGATGGCACCATAGCCTACTACTGCTAACAATAATTTAATGCAGTACTTTGTATCCTAGGTGCATTTTTTTTTCTCTAAAATACATGGGGTTCTTTAAGAAAAACGCAAAGAAAACTCTCCTTCAAAGCCGGCAAAGCATTGGCCACCTCGGGTATTGCAAATGTTCACAGGCGACGGTGACCACTTACCTTCTCGTGGCCCGTTTACCTGTTTGTCAGGCTGGATATAAAAAAGAGATATCGTAAGAGTCGAATCAAATGGGTTGTTATAGCGCCTAGTGTACGTTGACCTAAAATGTTTAAAGCGCACATTACCGCATACCAAGCTTAAAATTACACATTTTCCCAAACGTATTACTTACAATATTCAATTTCAATTCAAATATTGATCAAACCTGTAGAAGACATTTGTCAAATAAATCCTGTTTGAGCTAATGCCACATATTTCAAACGTTTATTTTCCAAGTGAACTGTTGTCCAAACGCGTTGAGGCGATATCACACAACAACAAATCCTCCTCGCCGAGCTAGCGGCACGTGTCAGTGCGAGATCACGTCAGCAAACGTTTGCTGACAACGCAACAAAGTGCGAAACGGTTCCCGCTCGTTTCATTCATGCTTCAGTCCTTATCCTCGAGTCAACAGTTATTAGTACCTAAAACGTAACATCAAGGCTGTAATCTCCGAAAAGCTAGGCAGAGGAGTGTTGTACACACGTTTCACCAGTTACGCTTACGTCCCATTATGGAATATGTGGTGAATCTATTGCCATATACCGGGCACAAATCCAGACTCAGAGCCATTGTTAGTAAATCTAAATTAGAAAAATCTTTTAACACCCGACCCGGGATTTGAACCCAGGACTATCGATCGGCAATCAGGCTCGCAACCAATACAACCAACGAGGCAGTCGGATTTTGAATGTATGAATTATATACAAGTTATTACAACTTATATAAAATTCATACATTTGTCAGCCATCATCATCATCATCATCAGCAGTCTATTGCTGTCCAATGCTGGACATAGGCCTCTCCTGAGGGGTTATGCCCATAACATTTGTTAAAATAACAAGTCATATTCTATCTACTTGGCCTAAAGAGATTTAGAGGGTTTAAGGGATTTAGGATTTTAATCTCCCAAACCGGGTTGACCTATCTCTCTCTTATTTTTCGTTATTATTATTATTATTCGCAACAGATCAAATTCAAATTTGAATATTTAGAACTCTCTTTATAAAGTAAATAGATATTCTTAATGAATAATACATGATACAATGATTTTTATATATTAGATATAGATATTTAGAATAGATATTCAGAACTCTCTTTATAAAGTAAATAGATATTCTTAACACGTTGAACGCCGACGCGGTCAGTGCTGACCGACATCGAACTTTCCGTTCAGGCCAAGCAAAAATTATAGTTCCATCCATATTTAGACAATTTTTTTTATTGTTTAGATATTTATATCTAATGTCCAATTGTATGTTTTTATTAACAAAAGTCAACTTTTATCATTATTTAAGGGGATATTAAATGTCGGACATCACTGACCGACGCGGCCCCTAAGGACGAAAAATCGACTTTCCGTTAAAAGGAGCCGCGCGGGTCGCGGTGTCGGGTACCCTCCCGCCGTTCCCCGGTTTGTAAAATCACGCGCGCTTACGCATTCGGTGCCTATATCTTGAGTAGAGACGACGTTATATCGAACAACTATTCAGCGTAATAATAGCGTATTTATTTCTTTAATAAAGTATTGTTTCCTATCATTATAATAATATGGGTGACTTCGAAGATTTTGAGATTACTCAAGACATCTTAACTGAGCTCGATAACATAGAAATAAATCTTCTCGACAAAACTTTAAACCCAAGCTCTGATGATGACGAAGAAAAGATTCAACCCTCCCGATCGAGTTACAAGCGCCTGCGGATTCTGTCTTCAAGTGAAGGTAGTGATGTTGAAATCGGACGCGCTATCCAAGATATAGAAAAAAGTTCGTCTATGTGGACAGACCCCAAAGGTAATCAGCGCAATATAATTCCTTTCACTGAATGTTGTGGCATGCCATTTTCTATCCGTATTTCGATGACTAACAAATCTCCAGCTGATTTTTATGCACTTTTGGTGACAGATAGTCTTTTACAATATATTGTTGAATGTACTAATGCTTACGCAATGATTAAGATTACTTGCACGGCAGAAGCTTCAAAAAAAGCAAGAATTCGTTTATGGTCTGAAACTAACCTCGTCGAGTTGAAAAATTTTTTTTGCTTGATTTTGTACATGGGTTTGGTGAAGCTTCCAAAAATGGCTGATTATTGGTCCAAGGATGAAATTCTGGGCCAAAACTTTCCACGAACTGTAATGTCTAGGAATAGATTTGAACTGCTCTTACAAATGATCCATTTTTCTCAAGATGATGAAAACAATAAATCAGACCGACTTCACCGCGTAAAGCACTTGCTAAATGTGATGAATGACAATTTCAAGGGAAATTATATTCCTGGTCAAGAGATATGCATTGATGAGAGTATGGTTCCGTTTCGAGGACGTTTGGTATTCCGCCAATATAATAAGCAAAAACGGCATAAGTACGGGATCAAACTTTTCAAACTCTGTACTTTACCAGGGTACACATACAGGGTCAATATATATACTGGTAAACAACATGAACAAATCAATGTCACTCCTCAAAGAGTTGTAATGAACCTTTGCCAGGATTTACTTAATAAAGGACATTGTTTATATACAGATAACTGGTACACAAGCGTAGGTTTAGCCAGGGAACTCCTGAAAAACGAAACCCATCTGATTGGCACTTTAAGAAAAAATAGAAAGCATTTCCCTAAAGTGGTAGTATCCACTAAGCTGAAAAAAGGCCAGTTCATAGCGAGAGAAAGTGATGATGGGATAACGGTTTTGAGATGGAAAGACAAAAGAGATGTTCTAGTGCTTTCCACAAAACATTCAACACGTTTTGTTCCTGTTACCCAACATAACCAAACTATAATGAAACCTTCTATAGTCGTAGATTATAACAAGGCGAAGGGAGCAGTGGATCTCTCTGATCAGATGGCAGCATATCAGACACCATTGAGGAAAACTTTAAAATGGTATAAAAAATTTGCATTTGATCTAATTTTGAATGTCGCCATGGTGAATGCTTTAGTTTTATATAAAACTGTCACTAGGAAACATATAGCTGTTGTTGATTTAAGAAAAGAAATACTGAAGAGCTTTTTGGTAAAATCTTCAACATCCGAAGCACCTTCAGAACGGATGCTAAGAAAGAAACATGTGCTTCAGAAAAAAGAAGGACCTTCTCTGAAGGTACGTCGGATGTGTGTAGAATGTTACAAAAATAATGTGACCGCATTTGGACGTGCACTGGCCAGGAACAAAACCAGAAAAGTCCCTACTTTTTGTGACACTTGCGTAGATAAACCTTTTCTGTGTGTTGAATGTTTTGCCAACGTTCATGTATGATTTGGATAATCTTCAGTATTTCTTTTCATATAGCTAATTGATATTGTTGTTGCCTATTATTATTATTTCTATTTTAATTATTTTAAAAGGTTATTTTAAAAAGATATTCATTTTATTTTGATTTAATTTTTGTTGCCAGATATATTTCATTAAACTTTTTCGTACCTATACAAAATAAGAGGTTTTTGTTTTTAGTTTTCTCTAAATATTTTACACACACACATTCACGTACACACACTTAATCACGCAACATACAAAAACTTTAAACTTTCAACTTTTCATTAGTGATTTTTAAAAGAAATCCACTGCTGAACAAAGCCCTTTCAAATATCACGCCACACAAACTTTTACTCTTTGATAATTGTGTTTTTTTTCTAAGTCCTTTATGTTTTCCAAAAACCATTGTTATTTGAAGTAACTAGAGGGCCACGCGGGTCAATGAATATGGGATTTAGTTTAATAGCACTGTCCTACGGTCTAAATGAATAGATCGAAAACACTCGTAAAACGCGGTCAGCACTGACTGACGCGGCCCGAACGGAAAGTCTAATTGTCGGTCAGCATTGACCGACGAGGCCTGAACGGGAAGATGCATTTTTTTTCTCGGCAGTCAACGTGTTAAGCGGTTCGTCTTGGTGGTACACCGGCCCCTCGTTTTTATACGAGCCTGAGGGACAATGGCCGGTTGAATTAATAAAGGATGTGCCACCGACCGAGGTACAAGCAAACTACGCCGCCGTCAAGGCGGGCTTAATTGAGGCAGCAAGGTTCTCCTCGTACGATCGGTTGGTGCGCGCTCTCGCTCACGCCTTGCTCTTTGTGGATCGGTGTAGAAAAATCGTAGCGCAGCCAAAATTAGGAATTAAACATATTAAAGAGGCCGAGCGTTTAATAATAAAAGAGGCGCAGCGCGCTAGTTTCGCGGCGGAAATAAGCCGACTAAAGCGCGGCCAATATGTAGATAGGACTAGCCGGTTGTATAAACTAGACCCGGTATACGACCGCGACGGGCTGGTGCGATTAAACGGTAGGATAAACGCGGCTAATGTACCTATACAGGATAAAAATCCTGCCATATTAGACGGTTCGAGCCATATAGCTAAGCTCTATATACGCCGCGAACATGTTCGTAGCAATCACGCGGGTCGAGAGCAGCTGGTTAATAACATCAGACGGCAGTTCTGGGTCTTACGGCTGCGCCCCGCGGTACGATCAATAGTCAATCAATGCGTAACATGTAAAGCCCGCCGGGCAACGCCCAGGGACCCAGTCAAAGGCGATCTGCCAGCATGGCGGCTGCGATCATACACTCGCCCCTTTTCGTATTGTGGCGTTGATTGCTACGGGCCAATGTGGATAACGATAGGCCGACGGCGCGAGAAACGGTGGGGCATGTTATTTACATGCTTAGTAACGCGAGCCATCCATTTAGAATTGGTAGGCAGTCTGAGCACAGACTCCGCCATAATGGCGGTTAGACGGATGGCCGCACGTCGAGGCATGCCCCACACCATGGTATCGGACAACGGCACCAACTTTCACGGCGCGGACGCGGAATTGAAAAAGGCATATAGCGAATGGCTAGTCGCGTTGGAAAATTTCGCGCTAACAAAGGGCGTGGAATGGCGGTACATTGACCCAGGAGCTCCCAATCAAGGTGGGGCCTGGGAGAGAATGATAAGAAGCGTAAAAACCGCAATGCTCGTTACGCTGCATGAAAGGGCACCAAAAGAGGAGGTGCTAGCCACGGTCACGGCAGAAATCGAGCATACAGTAAATTCGCGACCGTTAACGCACGTACCGGTAAACGCAGACGACCCCGAGGCTTTAACGCCAAATCATTTTCTACTCGGGTCCGCGGTGGGCCTACCGTTCGTAGGAAACTGTGACGCCGCGGATAGACGCTCGTGGAGAGCCGCGCAAGCACTAGCCAACATGTTCTGGGCGCGATGGATAAGGGAATATCTCCCGACGCTGGCCCCGCGAGGCGATAATCGAAGTAAATCGCGCGCAATTAAACCAGGCGACTTAGTGATCATTGCGGACGGGTTGTTTCCCCGAAATGTGTGGCCGCGTGGAGTAATAGAGAGCGTGTTCCCTGGGCCCGACGGCGTGGTACGCAGCGTGGAGGTGCGGACAAAGGGTGGTATTTTTAGAAGGCCCGTGTGCAAGTTAATCGTCCTCCCGGTGGAGGAAATGGGCTCCGAAGGTCTTCGCCGGGGGGAGAATGTTACGGACGATTAACTATTTAAGATAAGTGTGATTATGTTAATAATGTCAATTACCTCAGTACCCTATGTGATAG
>DVPG01000167.1:0-11544 GCA_018239085.1 Yanguna spatiosa spatiosa
GTTACCCATATTCTCACCATCACGCTGCGTTGACCGATAGCAAATGTCATTAGGTATAGCTATAGAGTCTATGGATGGAAGCAGCCACGTACGATTCATGTCTGCACAGTTACTGCTCTCCTTACTAAAAACAAATGTCCGTAGAAGTCCGTAATCCGTTTAAAAAAGCAATAAGAATAAGTATTAATTTAATAGGCTCTTAAATTTATTACCCCTGTGGCCAGTTAAGGGAAATGAGGTAATATTTTACCTACCAAGAAAATACCAGGTGTATATCTTGGAAAAACGGTTCGTGGCATGATTAGCAACGTATATATAATTATACATCGCAAATGGGATAACCTGTATGAAATATTGCTGTATTAATCATATACTCATACTTGAGGTAAAAAACGGCAAAGATGGAAGAAACTGTTAGGGTCTTCGCGTACGTGTGCATGACTTATGATAGCATATTATGGAGGCCTGGAGGCGTTGCAACTTAGATGTAATTGCATCTCCCTAACGATTTGTCAAGTTAATAAAGAACGGAAACGGATAATTGGGAGCTTAGGACTTTACTTCCTGTATGGATAATCGTTAATGGCAAAACTTTCTAACCAGAATGGTGTTGCTGAATATGTACATACATACACATTTCCATATTGTAATGTCTGTTAACCCGCACTTGGCCAGCGTGGCAGACTGTGGCCTTAACTCTTCTCATTCTAAGAGGAGACCCGTGACTCACAGTCGAACGATAGAAGGAAAAATGTAAAGCAAAATAAAGGGCGATATCCTCCTCAGTAGTGGGCGATATTCTCCTCCACTGAAATTCCGACGTTTTACATCTCTATAATATCACTACCTAATTCCCAGTGAGATAATGCAAGGAGGTGAAAGAAATTTATGAGCAAAGGTCAAAATGGAAAGTCACAAGAAAAGCAAACAAGCACCCAGGCCACGAACGGCGTGTCCTGTACATATCTGCAGCCACGACCGCGTGGAGACTGAAAGTGACTCTACCATTTGACCCCAACAACATATGTGCTTATTAGTTGGAACATGAACTTACCATAGTTCTGGTACCAACTGTGACAGATATTACAAAGAACTAAACAGCATATATTATGTATTGTATTTCCAAATAAATATAGGTACTTTGATGGATCCGTAGATGAAGCTTGGACAGTTACTTTCATTGCTTTATATTCATGAACCTATTGTCATGCCGATTTCCTCTAGAGACTAAGAATTTCCATCACTAAACCATGTCATTTCTCTTAATCCTTAATTCAAAGTCGTCATATTTAGGTACTCATCTAGTAAAGGTACTCTGTAATATTGCATAAATACCTCTGCATAATTTGTGTAGAAAAATTCGGAAGTGGAAGACTACTCACTGATATTATCTTACGACACTCCTCATTCATTTCCCTCATTACATGAAAATAATAATTACAAATTGTTATTATATCATCATCCCAATTCCCTTAAGGGATAGACAGACAGAGCCAAGTACCAAACATCTCTATTCAAACACGCAAGTCAGTATCAAACATAATATGCATTACCATGTTCCTAATACTACTAACCTAATATTACACGAACCACATCAAAATCGATCCATCAGACGCGACTGTCTTTGCAATGCGATAGAAAAACACACGCTTGTTTCGTTCAAGAAAACGTAAAAGAGAGTTTCGATCAGAAAGCGTTACATTTGTTATTTATTTACAGTCCACAATGAAAGAACAAACACAATAGCGATGATGGATGCGTTGGACGTTGCTTGGTCTGCTCTCCAAACATCGCGTTGCGGCTTTATCAGTGCTGGCAATTAAAAATAATTGGAACCGATATACTTTCAGATTTCAGCTGGAAAGTATGTTAACATTTCGTTTTTAAGTGATTTAACGCGAGTTCTCGTGTAATTGTGCTGTGTGCTGTTATCTGTTAAGATTTCAGTCTTACTGTTTTTTCTGTACTATATACATGTATGTCTACTTTGTTGCAATGTCTTTAATTTCTACTGGCTTTTATCATTTTTATTGTAATAAGTAAAATAAATCTCCAGCTGACTACTGTGTATACTTTCATATTATACAACACACTACTAGTTGTAGCCGTTGTACCCGTTGAACCAGTAAATAGTGAACCTGAAGGCTGAGTTGGTAGTCGTGGGTTCGATTCCCAGCCAGCATGTGAAATATGCAATGAATATTTGTTCTCTATCTGGATATATACAAAAATATCTATATAAGTATACGTGTATTCATGTAGTTTATCAACTGTCTGGTTACAATACCACGGGCTCTCTTCCACTGAACTTTGGTATTGGTGGCCATGTGTGGGGAACTATATGTTTATCAATATTTAACGCACGTTTTTATTAAATCAGATTTCCATACGTATCTTCACGCAGGTCCCTTACGGGATGGGCAGAGAACACCAAATTCTAAGTGTTCTAGTGCCGTGCTTTCTCAACATTCATCACTCTCTTCATTCACACACGTCGGTTTCGAAGACACCTGTCTATAAATAGAAGTCAGATTTAACACGAGAAATTAAATATTCGCTATATAATGTAACTATTGGAAGTAGTGAACTGTAAAGCCTAACATACCGTTGAGAAGAGAACACAATAACTGTTTGAAAGCAGAAATATAAAAACAGAGCCGAGAGGGGAGTTCAGAATTATTATCATCAATCCTTTATATCCTGCCACTGTGGAACGAAATCTTCTGTTCTTTGAATGAGAGGGGTTAGGACAATAGTCTGCTACTTTAGCCAAACATCCTAGCCAGACTTCACATGCCTAGAGAACTTTATGGAGAACTCTAATCCATCTCCATATCTCCATCTCCCGACCATTTATCGTTCCACCGCTGGACACGGGTCTCCTCTCAGAAATGATTGGGTTAAGGCCATAGTCTGCCACGCTGGCTACATGCGGGTTGGCAGACTTCACCCACTCCAGAAAATATTTTTTTTTATAAATAATTTCTGAGATGGTGATGAGAGATGCGAACTCTAAGTTGTGCAAGTTTTTTTACGATGTTTTCCTTCACCGTTACAGCTAATGATATTTAAACTTAAAGCACGTATTTTTTGTGAAGAAGTGAATTATAAGCCACCAGTGTTAATAGTACGATACCCTGATGTACCCCTACGTCATGCGATACTTGGTATTAGCATACCAACTTGAGTTTCCTTTAATGTGGGTACTGGCACAATATTTTTACTCAGCGAATGGCAGCACCGTCGCGTAGATGGCAGCACTACCTACGTTCACAGGACTTAGCTGATACTAGTCTGTAAAGGCTATCACTACTCTTTTGGTTTATTGACCAAGCAGTGGTAGAACCAGTGAACTGATATCAACCTGTCTTTCATTATAAAGTCCTCAACAGAGTTTCTCTCATTGTGAAATCTCTCTGCTTATCTCGACACGTTATCTATTACGAGATTAAATTAATAGTCACGAAGTGCAATGCAATAATTAATACTCGTCAAGTGGACGGCGAACATTTGTTTTCTAGATTGTTCGATATGTTTTCATAGATTTAATTGTTAATACCATTTTTATACGTTCGTAGATTGTTATTATTAATGAATTTACTTTGTATCTGAATGACGATCTAGATAAAGATATTGTATAAATAGATATTTTTATTTAATTTAATTTTAATGAACTATAACGTAACATCACTGCTGTAATCCCCGAGGAGATAGGCAGAGGAGTGTAGTACACTCCCACGTTTCACCAGTTACGTTTACGTCCCATTATGGAACAGGTGGTGAGTCTATTGCCATACATCAGGCACAAATCTAGATTCCGAGCCACTACTAGAAAGTCTAAGAAAAATCCAATAACACCCGACCCGGAATTTGAACCCAGGACCTTTCGATCGGCAGTCGTGCTTGTCACCAACAAAACCAAGGAGGCAGCGTTTAATTTTATCTTATTAATTACTTTATGATACGATATTGATTTAGTTTAACACCTACTTATATATTATTTCTCATAAAGCATTAACACAGCATCAGAAAATATTGTTCATAATGTTCGGACATCAAACACCAGGGATTTAGAAACTCAAACCATTTAAGGTGAACGAAGGCCATTCGCAACTGTTTTAAACTCAATTGTAAGAGGACGTGATCAAATTTACGACCATTGTAACCAAAATTTAGGCCTAACTGACCAAACAGTTAAATTTAATACAAACTTGGACCATTGGTATTTGCCGTAGATTTGTTATCTACTAGAAATGACGTGCAGTTGTGGTCACTAACAAATACATTTGGTCAAACCATAAAGATTAGATAAGATCCGACTTTATTGTTTACTCATTATGTTTCTTAGTAGAACATTTTCAATTCGTTATTAAAATTTTGGTTGTATTATACACGCTGAATATTTTCTGTTCGCGGCGAAACGCGAAAAATGGATAAGTAACTTGTTATGCTCTGGAACATGAAAATCAAGATGTTGAGTTTTAGACATTTCTACATCTCATTTTCTTCTGTGGCCTGTGGATTAGGCGCTGCGTTGGCAGATAGTCAATGTTCGCTTACTTGGTCAGGTTTGAATTAAATTTCCATTTCTATTGGCCGGTATTGTATTCTGCTGACGACGCATCTGTCACTTTCTATGGCCAATAGAATAATTCATTAAACTCAATAATAGTAGTCAATAATTTAGTAGCTGGAAAGTTTAATTTGTAGTTAATATTTGACAAATTCTTTAGGGACAATAATTATGAAATTAGCTGTCTTGTACCTATGTAGCATAGAAGTTATTTTTTAACGCAGTACAGATTTAATTGCGTGCAGAATGCCTTGGGTCAGTTGATGACAGTGTTTCAGGTTGTAGTGTTTGCCCTACCTCACATTTTGTGGCACTAATAAGTTCAAATTTGGTACATCTACATTCCAAAGTCATTAGAGCTCGAAGCATTGACTTAGTGCGCTTAGTAGAAGTGTTGGATAAGAAGACCTAGACACAAAGCTGAGCAACATAATCTGCAGCTCTAGTAATAGACCTCTAATTTATGTCAAATTTAGTTGTATTCAAGTGGCTAAACTTAAGATGATAAATCTTGTAACCTTGAGAATTGTTTCAGTAACGGGTGGTTATACGACAAGTTAACATTGATGTAGGTATTTTGCAAAGGCTACGAATCTTTTATAAACTCTAAGAAATACTTTATTTTAATATCTGTCATTCCGTGAAAAAGCTGCTATAATATGCATATTCGAAATGTTGAATAATAAACTCTTGAGAAAACTCATAAACGACCGTCTGATCCCAGGCTAGACCTAGTCCGTGCTGTAGTAACCAGACAGTAGAGCCATTAAATATGTACTTTATAATGCACTTCTATATATTCTTTACGAGTATATGGTTACTTTTGTAGTCAGACAGAACAAATACTCGTACTCGCATAACTTATATACACGAAAACAAATACGAGTATGTCTTCAATGGGAATTGAACTTACAACCTCCAGCTCAGTAGTTACGTTCGCTAACTGTATTTATAAGTTAATCAAATAACATACAGTTGAGTAACTTGTTCCTATTGAGCTCTTTATTTGTTTTTAAAACTTAACAACAATTTTTTCTGCCTGCAACTGCCTTGTTGCCCGTGTTGGTATCAAGCGCGACTGCCGAACTCGGAGGATCTGGGTTCAAATATTGGGTCAGATACTATTGAATTTATGTAATTTTCTAAGTACTATAATTTTCTACTACAAATTTGTAGTAGTAGCTCGGAGTCTGGATTTGTGCCCGGTGTGTAGCAATGAACTCAGCACCTATTTCATAATAGGACGTAAACGTAACTGGTGAAACGTACTACACTCCTCTACCTATCTCTTCGGGGATTACGGATGTGATGTTACGTAACAATAAATTGTCCAATGTTCTTCCAACCTAAAACTGGAAAACGTAACTTTTCCTTATACACAGCCTTCATGAAACGCCGGAAGCTTTTATCGATTTATGACAAGCATATCATCCAAATCGCTTCACGTAAATAAAAGGATAATCGACTACGGGGTTCAGTGTGAAAGCAAACGGAATATTAGGTTATGTCCGCGGAGTGTCTCTAATGGATATTGAAAGTCAGCTTTAGAGTGCCGCTATGCAATACAGAGGATAATGCGCAAGTGTATTTTACAAGAAACAATGCCAATATCGTAAAAATATGCGAAAATAGAAAAAATAATCATTTAATGAATTCTCCTTTCTATCAAACATGTTTTAGCGGTCTTAGACGTTTCTCTTAATCATTGATGAATTGCTTTAATAGAAAAGAAGCGTGAATACCTACTACGTATTATATATAAATATATCAATCGCGCTTGGAACCACTCGATCAACAAGACAGCCAATTAAATACATATACATACTTCTACATACATACTAATGTAGATAATTTTACATTTAGGCAGGGAACACCTACTCCTTCTTATCATGTGTACAAATATATATATGACACAAAATATGATATATGACACAAAAAATAGTCGTAAAATGGATTGGACATATCTAGGTATAACAATTAAAACCGCTGTTGTACTCAAAGTCATTAAATATCGCCGTCTGCGCATAAACGATGATTATAGGATAACGAGATCGTAGATATCACTTTGAATAGTGTCATTACTCCTTAGGAGAAATAGATAAATTCAGAGGGAAATAATAAAGCAAGTAAAATAATTCTATTTCCAAATACTTCGGCGCTCAAATCTTTTCTCTGCCACTGTAGAGCTATCTCTGTATAGAAGGTGTTGTACAAAATAACTTTTAATGCTAAGGAAAATTTTCAAGCAACGGTTAATTTGCACATTGTTCTACAAAGCTATTGTGATTTTAAAAAGGATTCTTAATTAAAGCAATGGTAAATTTATAACATTAAAATAATTTGCCTTCATATTTATGATAAAAATCAAACATTTACAGAACGAAATATCTTTATATTCTGGACTGCTTGAACTTTTAGTTTGACGTACGGCTTTTCCTCCGATTTAATTACAATATACATAGAGTTATCAGTTAATTTATTCAAACGAAATTATTTCAGTTTAGACATCCACATATCATATATTTGTTTATGAAGATATGTAAATGCAATTCAGACATACAGTCTCGTTGGTCGAATGGTACGGCGCTACTGCTGATCGAGAGGTCCCGGGTACAAATACCGGGTCAGGTAATATTCGATTTTTCTAACTTAGTACTTGTAGTCGCTGTCGCTCTGTGGGTTGGCAGAGTTCAAAGGCTTTAGTGAGCATTACTCATAAGAATGTGGTGTGTATGTAATCTTATAAAGTTTTCTGTCGCAACGCAAACGCAAGAGAAATATAAAAATATCATGCGAACAATAATGGCGTATCGGGAGAGTTTTATCGAACATTATATTGTTAGATATAATTCAAGTAATTACCTGTAATTTGTATAATTTATATGCTAGTTATACAAATAATTTACGTAATTTAATTCAACGTAAGTTACATTTTATTAACGTCACAAGATATGTAGGTATCTTACACACATAAATGTGGCATGTTTCACAATTGTGTATTAAGTAGAAACTTTTCGCAAATTCGCGTAGAAAAATCGCAAATCCAAGTAATATGACGGGTCGTGTATTTATCCAGTTGAGTGTATAATAACGACTATCTCTGTGGAGCCGAGCATGTTCTCAAATTATCTCGTTTTTCGCGCACGCTCTGCGGCTATTGTAATTCTAAACAATTTGCCTACGCGCGAGTTCGGGAATTGCTCTCATTCACAGTAAGTGCCTCTTCTTATCTTGGCATCACAGCAATTTCACCTCTCAAACAAATTGATTATTTCTCATACGATCCACAGATGCAGTATACTTCACAGCTTTCCGGGAGCTGAGCTATTACAATCATTTAATTTCGTTACATATGTACAAACGTGAAACGTGGGAGTGTCCTACACTCCTCTGCTTACCTATTCGGTGATTACAGGCGTGGTGTTACGTTTATAAGCCTGAAGTTTATCGTGATGTTATGGTGTTTACAATTTGGGGGCAAAAGAATAAATATGCTTCACATCATGTGCAAAATGCTTGATGTAATCTATATCTATGTATGTGAATTCAATCTCATATATAATTTGATGTCTACTAAAAATACATAAATGAATTAATAGTGCATTCGAGACATATACTTGCACGTCTGTCAAAGAATACTAAAATAGACTCGTTGCTGAAAGTAATGCTAGCGATACTTATTCTTGTGCAAGTAAATATTGTAAGAAATGTGATCAGACGCGGATTATATGAAGTGATAGGTTCGCTTTTCGTATTTACATAACAAAAAATTCATCTTTGAAATATGTATTTTTATTGGTTAACATGATATATGGTAGACCAAGGTGTATCATAAAATGAAGGTTTGCGATTTCGAATACGATTTCAAATTCTGATTTTATACGTAATACTAATTGTCAGGTGTGTGTTGCGGATATTCGTTGTTAAAACGCGATGAAATGTCAATTATCCTATGAACGAAGAACGGAAAATTTGAATAGAAATATCTATTCAATTAACGCCCTGCGGCAGCCATGGCGCCGTAATCCAATTTAGAGCGGAGTGCAGTTTTTACAGCTCATTCAAAAGCAAAGACAGAGTGCTCTTAATTAAGTTACTACGATTCCCTATCATTCGAGCATTTTAATGCGGAAGCGAGTGTTGTCGGTGATCCTGTTACTGCTAACCAGCATTATATAATTTATTCTATTAATATCTATGGATATTTTTTCAGTTTTCTCTATATTTTAAAAACGTAATCGCGCCTGTAATCTCCGAAGAGGTAGGCAGAGGAGTGTAGTACACTACCACGTTTCAGTAGTTACGTTTACATCCCATGATGGAATAGGAAATTAGTCTATTGCCATACACCGGGCACAAATCTAGATTCTGAATCACTAACATAAATTTTAGTTACAAAAGTCCAATAGTACTCAAGCCGGGAATCAAACCTAGGACCTTTCCATCGGCAGTCGGACGCGGAACCAATCGCACAATGAGGTAGTCACTCGACCAACGAGGCAGAATCATTTATTCGCAGTACCGCTTTGTATGTAAAACCCAGTAATTATGTAACATTATGTAAAAAGGGTTCACTGTTTGGTTCGTTTGGACTCACGTGATAAGGGAAATTACAAACTTCGCTTCCAGAAAATGATTCCATAATGCTGAAGTAAAATAACCATAAAAATGTTTAAAAATACGAACAAATTCACATCAGCAACATCAACAGCATACGTTAAAGCCCATTTTATTGTGTTGAATGTAATTGGTTTTTTACATAATTAGGTAAATGCTTATAACAGACGAGAATATAGTGCAGTACCTTTAAGACTAGACTACACTAGACAGCACTACCATATAAATGCACGTCATGCGTTTCCAGTAATGGTCAGTTTAATGTTCCTTTTCATACTTAGGGACTTTTATCAGAGGGTTCTAGCAGTACAGTTACAAGTTACAAGTTAATAGATGGTTAACATCGTAGGAGTCCTCTAAGCCGATAATAAGTTGGAATGGGTTGGCGACTAATGCGTATTTCCAACCTGTCGATGTTCCCGCAGTTAGGCCATCGCAATTGCGGCGGCTGATCCGTATTAGAACTTAAGCGTTGCGCAGCCATATCGCCATTGATGCTTCTAATCCTAATTCCGAATTGTGCTCCTTCCAGCATAAACATCGAAACTGTGAATATTGGATGAATCTGTTAAATATTCCTACACATATAAAAGCAAAGTTCCTGCCCCTAGTCGGTGTCTCGTAAAATCGTACAGCCCACGACGTCCTAAAATATTTTGTAAAGTATCAAAAACATCTGAAATTTTAAACAGATACGCTCTATGTAAATTATTCAGTGCCTATTTCAACGAAAACTGCTCAGCAGACTTCACTTAAGCCTTCGCGTTTTTTGTACACGATTTCACCTAAGATGTTTTAAGCGTTTCACTTAATGATGCCATCTTCTACATGACTTTCATAGTAATAAACAGAAATTAGAAGTTAATTTTTATTTGCTTAACATACACGAAGTTAATATTAAATAAAGATATTATATTTGCTAATGAAACTTTGTGTTATTGAACCGCTTCGAACGAGCAACAGTGATATACTACAGTTTTAATCGGAGTTCAAAGTCTGTGAAAACGTACATAGCGGACAAATAAACTTATACGAATACTTACTTAATGTACGTACTTAAATAAACATGACTTATTTGTAACTTGAATATCACTTGCTGTGAATGTGACGGAAAACATTTCGATAAAATCTATATAACTCGAGATCGCGCTAATTTTTCCTAAGGCGTGTGAAGGGTGCCAACTTGCTTGTGGCCAGTGTTGTAGAGCGTGGCCCTTAATCTTATTCCGAGAAGAAAACATGTTCCCGATAGTGACATTGTAACGACAATAGTCAAATATGTTTTCCATACAATTATTTTCACGGTGATTTTAAAAATCGCCAATTTTTGTAGATTTCTCTTCCACGTTTCAATTCATAACGTTTATGCAACACGCGCACGGTGCGAGTTCTCTTGCGAATAGGAACTTTAAGCTGGTGTGACATGATGCCAAGGCGGACCTCTGAGCATCTCATCACAGTTTATATTGACGGTAGACAAATGCATCAATTTATGTTTTGTATGACGAAAACTTGGGTGTCATAGACACGTGTATATGCGTCGTTTATAAACTGATGATTGATTTAAGTAATGATTGCCCCGTATGTGGTGTTGGTTGCAAGCGCGACTTCCGATCGAAAGGTCCTGGGTTCAAATCTCAGGCCGGGTTCTATTAGATTTTTCTAATTTAGATTTTCTAGTAGTGGCTTGGAGTCTGGATTTGTGCCCGGTACCTATATGGCAATAGGCTCACCACCTATTCCATAATGGAAAATAAACGTAACTGGTGAAATGTGGGAGTGTACCACACTACTCTGCCTACCTCTTCGGGGATTATGATGTTACGTTTTTACTTGTTTCATTATAAAGTGCTATTGCAGGCGTCAGATACATTGCAGGAGACTGTGTGTGTGATGTAAAGCCACCTTTATAGTACCTCGCGGGTATGCAATAATTTTTATTTCATATTTTACTTGAGCGAGTGGGTCTTATAGATACGTAACATTTATTTGCTCTCCCGATATTTACTTAGAGATAGGAATTTTATTAGTTTTCATGCACTAAAAATGTCTAATTTTATATACTAAAAATGTCTAATATTATATAGTAAATAAAATTAGACATTATATAAAATTATTCATTTTTGTGAGAGACCTATTAGATCAAGTGGGATACTATAATAAAATCAAATTTAATTAAAATTGTTTACATGGAAGAGGTGATATAATGTAACTGAATTCAATTGTATTGTAATATATAATTTGCAATGTTATTATTTCCAAATAGGTCGAATTCTGACTGATGGGGGAGTTGGAAGTCTCCGAAACCGGCGTGCATGTATGAAGAGAGTGATTAATTGGAAGAAGCACGGCAG
>DVPG01000168.1:0-11538 GCA_018239085.1 Yanguna spatiosa spatiosa
CCGATTGATCAAACGCACTAAAATTATTGCCTACATTTTCTCTTCTGTAAAGCTTTGATTTGATCGTGCTCGGTCATTTCATCGTAGGTTAAGGAACAACGTTACTATTAACCACTCAGCACAAAAAGAACCTAATGAATAATAACAAAAATATTTCATAATGAAAATATGTTAATATTGTCAACAGTTTGATTTAGAAATATAATTTCCATTGCCACAATTTATCATTAATAAAAGTAGTATTTGTCGAAGGGAATAAATCCGGTTTTCTTAGTCAGAGATTTGTGGAGAAATCCATCATAGTATAACCCGGCGAGCGGCTTAAACCCAGACGCTGGCAATACGACTTTGCTTAATGAGGAAAATCTGTGCCATCGATCATCGTAGCGCGGCGGTAAAGGTGGTTCTTTTTCCTCTTCTCTATATGAATTTGTCGTTATTGGGAATTGATTGACCGCTGCATTGTACCAGGCTGGATACGGATTATAGTACCGTGTATTTGGACGAGGATAGTATAGTTCTGTTGTATACTGATACGATCCAACTCTAGCTGAAACAGATTCTTGTAATTCACTTACATTATTTTCTGTTCTGCTATCGACGTTATTCGCGTTCAAAGCAAAATTCTGCCATTTATCGTTCACATTGGGTAATCCGAAATTAATTACTGAAGACGGTGTTGTTAATTGTAAGGAATTTATTATTTCGTTATTATATAACGCACTCGGATAATCATTTATTGTAGTTTGTGTATTATAATTCAAAGTTGTTGATTTTACAGTTTCAGTTGTGTCAATGTTTTCTGTTGCTGTAACAACTTCAAAATCTTCAATATATTTCTCTGTTGTACTATTTGCTGCTTCACTGATTTGCCTTAATGAATCATTGAACCCTACTACCTTTTCAGCTTTCATGGTAAAATCCTCCATTGGACTTCTAAAACTGGTCTCTACGTCTTCTAATGAAGAGTTTAAAATAAGCTTCACAGGCATAATTGTTTGAAAAGTTTTACCGTTTTCTTGAAAGCTTTCCTTTGCAGCGCTATTTTGAATATTTACACTTTGCTGTTGATTTACTGAAGGTACAATTATAACGGGAGCCAAAACAAAAGGCTGTAATTGTAGAGCGAAATTTCGACCAATTTTATAGCCATGAAGATAACCAAAGAGTGGAAATATATGTCGCTTTCTTCTCTCCACACTATTTGTGACATCACCTTTGGTATTTGGCACTGTAACAAAATTTACGATTTTATTATTATTCGACACACGAAAATTGTTCTTGAACTAATTTGATGTGATCAAAATAAACTTACACAAAGACGAACTCCATATTATTATGAGCAACAACAATAAGCGGCCATCGACAAGCATTTTGCGAACCTGAATACAGCGGTGAAAAACGTTGTACTTTAATATTCCTTATCATAGGCACAGGTTATGCGAAATAGTGATATGAGCTATTCTAACTGACACAAAATAAATTAAACGAGGTTTTATTACAAAATGTATATTGAACTCTAGTATTCCGTCTATATTTCTAATGATTACTTCATGTTTTCCGCTTTATGACCAAAACTTTTTAGCATTCTTTAAGACATGTAATTATAATGAACACTGTTTCGTCGGTTATATTAAACGGCTTCTAAAAACATCGAATTTCATTGTTAACAATGAATACTATGTAAAAGTAAAATATTTCCGTGAATATGCCAAGACTGGTTCACCTTCTGAATGAAGTCAACCATGCTATAGTGAAGTGAAAACGAAATTGTAGGTAAGTATAATGGAAATGCGGGTCTACTACGGCTGCTGTGTGTTATTTACGTTTTACTATTTTTTGTCATAAATTGTGTAACGCTATATTGACAATATCAGTTTTTTATGCTTGAAAGCAGTAACAAAAAGATCCTACAAGATCTAAAAGGATCTCACAGAATGATTTATTTAATCTTAAGTAACATCTTAAACTGAGTTATCCAAAGGCATACTTAATACCTAAGGACATTTATAATAAATAAATAGTTAGAGGCATACTCATAATAAATAAATAATTTTGCAGTAAAATTAATAAGTACTTACACGAGCGTATAAGCGTTAACGATAATACATTCTGAGAACCATTAACTTAGACTAATAATGTGTCTTAACATTACACATTATTCTTGCTTGTAATGCCAGAAATTAATTATGTCTCAGAGTCGCCTAATTCATACCTCTTTCAACTGACGTGCCTCTTGAAACAATAGCTCCTCAGATAAACAACGAGCAACAGGATATTAGAAGAGAATGGGGTACCGATGACGGCTGAAATGTAAATATTGTAATAATGGATGTTGCTGCGATTTTATACAGATGAAAGGAACCTTTATTTCGTAGCTCTCACAAAAAATGTCGCTTGAAAAATAATAAAAGTCCTCGGAGACAAGTGACAGTTTATAAAAGAGCGTTTTTCCATGTATCGCAATAAATATAAATATGTATAGCGTCTCGCTTAGCTACGTTTACTGAAATGTAATTTTTGTATACGTCTACGTTCTTTTATTGAAGTCTGTAGAGTAATACTTTTATATCATCCTAAAGAAACGAACTTGAACTTCTATTCTTAAGTGATCATACCTATCAGGAAGAACTTCACAAGACTTTTGATCACAAGTTGAGACTTATAATCTGAGTTCGTGTGAATATGTGAGTTAAAGAGACACGAGTTAGCTTTCAAAGTTGCAGACATTTCATATTTAATTTGGTGTATCTATTACATAACGATCATAAAAGAACTAAAGAGCACACGACATGAAATTGATATGAACTTATCTTAAAAAGTATTTTTATTTATCGTAAATGTGTAATATTGGAAACAGATATGAACGAAGGGTTGAAATCGCTTGAAGGCGAGCATATGTCACGGCAGCGTGGTTGCTTGGGCTCATGTCTCGCGCGACGTCAGCGCCATGTCATACTCTGTCGCTGAAATGATTATAAATGGAACGCAGTTGTCACAAAAAAAGAAATACACGACAAAATTAAAGTAGAGTCTTTGAAATATTTATACGTTTCACAAAAAATATCCAAATATTATTATATGAATCACCTAAGTATGTTATTGTTATTACTGTAGACAAGTACACAGTATTATATTAAATTTTCGTTGCATAGCAACCCAGCCAGTTTAGTGGCAGAGAGTAAAAATTTCAAGAATAACATTAGAGAAATGTGTACATATTTATGTAAAGGTGAATTTGTTTAACATTCACATTTTTATATAATGTTTCTGTAAAAACTCATTCTTTGTTGAATCGGAACAACTGAGATATTCATTCTCAATTTTTCCACTGAACGTTAACATAACTAGCATATCTATTTACGTAGACATATTCATATTCATTGTTACTATTATATTTTATTAAGAACGCGTCTCATAGGAACATCTCTTGTTGGGATAGACCCATATCCTGGAGTGACAGGGACGTATTATGCACGTTGTAACAATAATTCCCTCTTCAAAGTTTCTCTTTCAGACATTGACTCCTTTTTCCCTACGCTTTTGGTACATACGAATTGTGGAAGCGTAGGTTATTATCTCCGATACGCAATTTGTTTGCGATTTCGTTTGCAAAATAAACCTTTATATTTATATGAAACTTGGCGTGTGTTATCTTTACAGTATGGTGATGATTCATGACGTCAGGTATATGAGTGATCGTGAGACTCTATCGACAGTTTTGTACGTTACCTGACATAACGTAACGTACTACGGTACCAAAATTATTACTAAAATGTTTCTAGTATACCTAATTAGTCCTAATTGGCATAACGGTTGACATGCCATTTGCTGCACATAAGTCCTTGTGTTCGCCTTCCCGCTGGACAAATATCTGAGTGATGTATTTAGTTACCTACTGTGACTCTGAATGAGTTTGAATATGTGTATGGTACGGGGAACCCTAGGCTATGAGTTCTACTCATTGATATATTAATGTCGGTAACTCCCTATCACAGACAAAGGAGCTTCTGTCTAGATGATAGTGTTGTCAACTGGATGTCAGTGCCGCCATCTGTTGAAAAGCAATAGAGTTGCTACCCACAATAAGGGATGTCGGAGTAGGGAGATTAGCTTAATATTAAACAGGCGTCACACAACTCAAGGCTTGTTAAAGTCTATTGTCGTATATTTTAAATTAATAAACTCCAAAAATGACTACAAACTGACTAAGTTTACAGATTATTTCTTACTGTACAATATTGTACAGAATTATCGCACAATACATTCACGCCATACATACGTTTCAGTGGCTCTTTAGTCATGCAGATGCCCAATTCCAACGAACTTGATAGTTCAACTGTATATCACTCAACTACGCCCGCACAAAGCTATGGTATGAGCATTCGATATGTGTCTTACAACTGCTCAATGAAATGGATGGGAATATTATCAGTTATATAACGTTTTGAAGTGCTCAGAGAGCGAGGCCACTTGCAAGCTCCATTGATACTCTAGAGCATTCCAACTTCTATTCAATGTAGATACAAAGCGAGGTGTAATGACTTGATCAATTTCACTTTTATACAACAGGCTCACTTCCTTAATTATGTAAATGTAACATCACGCCTGTAATCCCCGTCGAGGTAGGCAGAGGAGTGTAGTACACTCCCATGTTTCACCAGTTTCGTTTAGGTCCCGTTATGGAGTAGTTGGTGAGCCTATTGCCATATACCGGGCACATATCCTGACTCCGGGCCACTACTAGATCTAAATTAGAAAAATCTAATAGTATCGACCGAGAGGTAAAGAGGGCCTAGGTTCAAATCCTAACCCGGGATTTGAACCTAGGACTTCGCGATAGGCAGTCCCGCTTGCAACAAACACGACCAACGAGGCAGTATTAACATTATTAACAAGGCAGTATTAACAATATTAACAACATTAATTATGTAAACTGATATAATATTGTATTTATTAGCATGAAAGTAGAACTGCGTACTGCTTAACAATGTTTAGCCTGTTTGACCGTTGGCAATAATATACAGTCAAGCTATATTTTTGATGAAGAGAATAACAAAACTATTTAAGAGCAGAAATCTCTCATGGGAGACTTCTGTCCAGCTGTGGACTGAAACAGGCTGATGATGATGAGGAACAAAAGAGTAAGTGAGAGTGATAGGGAGACTTATGAGAGTTATTAAAACTATTGTTTTGTTAAAATTAAGCGCTAATAAGACGACAGGAATTGGGAGCTATTAGTATATGACTTCTTAGATCAATTTAGATTTAGTATTATTTAATATGTCATATGAACCAGTGGTTGCATGTAAGGAACAAAATAATCACCTCTGGTAAACACGTGATCCAGCAACTACATGTTTAAGAGCGAATCACGAATTGTAAACGGTATGAGAACAATATGTTAGCCTTAAATGAATACCGAGCCTGCTGGTGCTCCCATATTAATAACCACACCTCGTCACGGAAATTTCATGGACTCGTTTCGTGGACACACACGGAATCACGTCGAAACGGATAGGGTAATTGACTACAGACGTTTTGTATGTAATAATACAAAGAAAAAACGATTCAGATTATTTTTCCCTTGTCTTTCAATCCTAACAAGCGACTCGGAGTTCGGTTGATCGTGGCAGCGCCTACCTAGGTACGGACAAATTCCGTGGTCGCCGGTGTGCAGCAGTTTAGGCGGTGCAAAAAGCTATGCTATGCGATCCCCAACCCGCGTGCCCAGTGTGGAGATCATGGGCAAAATCTCTTCAGGAGAAAGATGATGATGAATCCAAACAAGTGATAAAAAATCTATTTGAATTTTATCTACGGTTTGTTAAATTATGATGACAAGCAGTTTTGCGTCACGAACTCGACTGATCTGTGTTTGTAAACGACAGAACGGTCCAAAGTGACACTTCGCAACATCCAAGCCGAGCGTTCCGGTTCGCCAAATGGTCTGGAAACCTATCAGCTCTCCCGTTATTGTCCCGAAGTTTCGTAATAATGCAGCCTGTTCACGTCCCTGATTGCGAAAACTTCAATTTTTTCTCGTTTCGGATCTCGTCCCCTCCCAAACCTGTTAATTTAAAACTTGGTCACACGATTTTAAAAACGGTATTATATATTTTTCTCTATACTTTTTAGTACATGTGTACAGCAACAGGAAAAATCAGCCATAATATGATTATATAATGAATCTCTTGTTTAAATGAAGGAAACGAAACAGTTCTCTGATTATGTATGTATCTTTTGCTATTGATGAAATAGCTCGACAGAAATGTTGGCAACACTGGAAAATTGGTATTTTGGAGATGGAACGATATAGGCTTTTAGTTTCCTAAATGATTTGTTGCTTTCATTTGCTTACCTAGTTTAATTTTAAAGCAAAATACGCTCACTAGTAACTAAAAATAACTGGTTATGGAGTGAGAAAATGCACACATACTCGTATATCTACCTAGCACAATTAAGTACACAACTAGAGATCATTTTGGGCTACGAGATTTGGGCTACGGTCAGTTTTTAAGATTAGCTATGTGTATACGTATGTAGTCGATTCTTTCTACTGATATTTCATAACCAATTTTTTCATCATTCCACTGTAGGACACGGGTTCTTCCCAAAATATGGATTAAGACCATGATCTCGCACCTGACCAAGTACAAACTACATATGTATGTTCTTTCATTATCACACTATGATATTTAATCGCCACAATGCTCATAGATATGCGCGTCGCAAGATAAGGAGCCCAAGTCCCCGGGGAGTGGAAAGTTGATATTTAAGCCTTTTCGATCATTGTAGTAATTAGTGACCGCCTAATTAAAATAACCATAAGATAAACTATTCGATGCATAATTATGTATATAAAACCTGTAAATTGATCTGTCTGTCTGTCCGTCCAAAGTTTTTTCCGAAAGCAACAACAGTAGATACATACATACATACATATCCTCACGACAGGTCCCTTACGGGGTAGGCAGAGAGCACAGAGTGCCAAATGTCTCTATCAAACAATTATTATCTATTGTACCAACAGTACATCCTTTTTATAGCAAAGCAGCAGTTCATGTATTCATGGTATGCAATTTGAAGGGCGCGATAAAGAAAAATAGGTACTTTTAGGTACAAGAGAATCCTGAGCGCAGTGGTGATTTTTTTAATCCGCTATAGGCTTGCGTTTGACTACAATTTTATTTTACCCGACAGTAAGCGAGATGGAACCTTAGACGTTGCTCGCTTGCCTAGCAAGTACCTATTTACTCTTGTCCTGAATGATTCCAAGCTGTACGAATTGGAAAAAGTAGTGTCGAATCGGGACTAAATCTTTTGCAAAATTTCATTGGTGTTAGAAACTTCTTACGGATACGTACATATGTACGTATGTCCTGCGGTAATAAATGAACATGGCCAGTGCGTGTAGTTACAACGCATGGCACGTAAACATGAAAAAAATATTTAATTCTTACGCAGGAATGAAATCCTTCTTTCTCGTACAAGTTGTAGTATTTGAGCAGTAGAATCATATGCGCGTATGAATGTAACATGAATATTAAAAACTTTCCAATGAGTAAATATCTCGTTATCTCACAATTTTATTCCAACTCGGGTATTAAAGTGCCACTACTATATTTAGTATTTCATTATTATGAGAAATTGTATCACATCGTCGTTCTTCGTGGTTCAATACTTAATTAATTACTGAATCCGTACGGGCCTATTAGAATAATTACAGCGGCATTATGTTAATTGACATAATGCTATATAGTAATATGTGGACAGGATATAACCCGTTTTGGTCGGCAGGCATTAATGTGTTCCGGTTGCGCGGATCAGGGAGCAGTCTAATTGCTAGGAATAGAGGTATTCTGTCTCAGAAGTAAGGGTGATGCCACATACACGTTAAGTTCATATTTTGTTTTATTTAGAATACATTGAAACATCTATGATACAATTGGTGCTGTATAATTTGATTTTCATACTTTTGCTTTTTATATTTAGGCTTCATATGAATATACTATAACATAGACAATTTAAAAATTTTAAAATGTCTTGTTTATAGTAACAGCTGAAACTTGGGACAGTACTGCACTCCGCCTACTTCTTCGTGGAGTACACACAGTTTGTTATGTCTGGTTCATTCAATCAGTGAATAATTTACTTTATTAAATATTAATCTTGCTATTTGCGCACTTGTAATGATCACATTTTGTGAAAAGCATTGCTACAACTGCTTCACTCCAAATCCTATATATTACAAAACCCCCCTCCAATTGTATACTATCTATAAACACTTTATTCTTCTATATGCCTCTTATCAACCTTTCCACCTTCTATTGTCTTGGCTTGTCCGCCTACCATACCTACTTATTTTCCTTCCGTTCCTGATACGACGATTTTTATCGTTGATGTATTATTTAAATAAAATTAGAAATTATTAATCATGGAGATTCATTACCAACTACTCTTCGTGACACAGCCTCATTAAATTGATATTTCAACAATAAATCCATATTGCAATTGTTGGTACTCGTACCTGAATCATTATGTTATCACAATCATTTTTATCACAAAACGAGCAGATGAATTTCAAGATAATTTAACGTCTTTCAATTATTTGCACTGTCTGTAAGTAGACTTAAAAACAAATAAGTACCCTTAGTTGGGCGTGGGTTTCTCTACGCTACTGGCGATATCGAACACTATTAAAATGTCTTTATTACTTAGCGCTGTGAACTTTCCTTGTGTGCAACTTTCTAGTAGCTTTCAAATTACGCGTAACAAAACATAATAAAGAATCTTAAAAATAAATTTCAGTCATGATTACTGTATTTGATTCATTATTAATTAATTGATTGATTATTGATTGATTATTATCATCCCGGGTCCTTTACCGTGTAGGTAGAGATTACCGAGTGCCTAATATCAGTATCGTCACAGAGCTGACGTGCTCCTTCACACTCATCACTCTCATACACGCGCGCCGGCTTCGGAGACTTCTGACTACACCATCAGCCAGTACCTGACCATATTTGTTCAACAACCTCTGTGTATGTTCTTGTGTACGGTTACATACGTATAAACGAATGCTTTTCACAAGCTGACGACATTTACGCTTTGCAATACAATAAGTACGCCTAGTACGATTCTTAAATTAAAATTGTACACCCGTCAGAATTTATACAGAGTTACAAACAAGTACGTAACCCACTTATCCGGCGTTCAGTTACGTGGTTATTACGAAAATATACCCCTAAGTCATAATCTTACGCTTGTACGCAAATACTTTGTGTTCATAAGACGCTATTATTGTTGCGGGCTTAGCGAAGGAAATGAGATCGGTATTATGAACGTTCCTGTGTACTTGAGTGTTCATATTACATCATGTACTATTACGTCACGTGTAACTCTGTCACCCAGTAGTACACTTCTAGTTCAGACTGCGGGACGTGATGGCTTCACATAAATAAAAATGCATTTTGTTAAATACATAACTAATAAATCGTGTACAATACGAAAGAGTAAAATTTTGTAAGCTTCCAGTAGACTTGCAAGCTGTAGAAGTAATAGTGAACAGTGCAGAGTAGGGTGCACAAATGTCTTACTTATATTTAAGTTTAACAAGACAAAATTATTGTCTTTAGTACTGAAAAATTCAAAATTATTCATATGTTATAAAGTTTCGACATGATTCGAGTACACGCTATAAGGGACATAAATAACAAGCTAAATACCGGGCAAACCAGGGCCCAAAAACAGGATCCTGCAAATATATTTTAAGCAACAAATCGGCTTATATATTAAGAACTACGTAATGAAAGCCTTAAGGAAAATGATAATAAAGGTTTATTTTTGTATCGACTAGGTATACGGTACAAGCTACATCGGAAACCAGGATAGGATCGGAGGTATAATGGACAAGATGATTTTTATAAAAATATAATACATGTTGGAACACATAGTCGTCATTATTTTCATTGCCTTAAATATTTTCCAAAATATATGAACATAGCGTTTACAAACCTCAGCACCAGTCAAGCGACTACCGATCATTTAGCAAGAATTTTTATGCACGAATATAACATGAATTAAATCGTTCTTTTTATTCAGTGGTACTTTCATTATTCACGTGCACACAGATGGTGTGAAAGAGAGCGAAAAAGATATTCCTGAAAATGTTTAAGAAGTTTCATATACATACGAATACAGCTTTTAATCAATTAAGGGATGCATAATGGAAGACCAGACCAGACCAAATGAATACATTTAATGGACGATCAATCATATATTAAAGGTGACCTGGTTTTCTATTCGACGTGAGGACGATTTTGTTAAAAGTAGAAGATGCAAAAAACATTTTTTGGATCGTATGATATAAAACAGCTTTGTCTCTGCCTATCCTTTTGTGGTATAGAAATGACAATACGAAAATCCCGGGCCGGATACTATTGGAGTTTTCTTATTATAATATCTAGTTCACTTTTCTAGTAGAGGCTCGGAGTAATGATTCGTGTACTGTGTATGGCAATAGATTCATCGCCTATTCCATTGGTCAATTGAAATTTGTTGAAAGAGCCATTTTTGAAAACTTAAGCTTTGCTTTAGTAGCTACTTTCTATAAATGTGCCCTTTTTTACAGGCTTGCGTTTCAAAAATATTTACTCGTCCCTTACAAGACAAGGTAATAAGGAATATTCTGTGGCTGCCCTAAACATTTCGTGAAAAAGCCGCAGCCAAGGAACCATACGGCTCGCACGCCGCGGTTTGCCGAACACTGCCCTATTCTATTTTGGGACGTGAAGGTAACTGGTGAAAAGTGGCAGTCTTCTATAGTGTAGAAGACTGCCACTCTGCCTCTGCCTAGCTCTTTGGGGACTACAGGCATGATATTACGTTTTGTTTACGCTGCTAGTTATTTTTCTCGGCACCTCTATATCCCGCTACCTAGTTACATATCTTTGCATCGGGCTACTTAATATACAGTAAACCATGAAGAATGAATTTTTATAAGCAATCCTAATAAGTACGTTAGATATCTAAGTATCTGTTGGTACTTTAATATGGATATGAATAAGCGTATTTTCATTATCAATTATAAAAACAAAGATAACAGTTACTTTTTGAAAAATAACAGATGTGCGAAACCCTTCAGAAGAAATTAAGGACAGAGTTGTTGCAGATGTATTGTGTCGTATTATTCTTAATCGAATTAAAAACTTGACTAACACGTCATAATCATCATCATCATCATCACATCAGCCTTTTCCGTTCCACTGCTGGACGTAGGCCTTTCCCAAGGTGTGCCACAACACTCGGTCCTACAACTTCGCAGATCTCATCCAGCCTCTACCACACGCCTTCTTAAGGTCATCACTCCAACGGGTCGGAGAGCACCCCACAGTGCGTCTGCCAGTTCGTGGTGTTCATTTCAGAACTCTACCCCAACAGCCGTCGGTTCTGCAACATATGTGACCAGCCCACTGCCACTTAAACGTGCTAATCCTTTGGGCTATGTCGGTTACTCTGGATCTCTGCCGGATATTC
>DVPG01000169.1:0-11535 GCA_018239085.1 Yanguna spatiosa spatiosa
CGAAAGATATTTTAATATTTGCCCATTAATTACTAGTATCGGTCGTACGGTCGTGCTTTAAATCAAAATTTTATATTTGATAACATTGGGGCCTAAATATTCTCTTTGATTTGAGTTCAGAGTTCAAATTATGTTCCACAATTTCTTAAAGTATACATTGCTTTTTGTTTTGATAATAGAAGAATACCTACAACACATAATTATATCTGCAGAGTAATTGTATTTTCAATAAAGTACAAATATAACATTTT
This sequence comes from Yanguna spatiosa spatiosa, assembly GCA_018239085.1. NCBI lineage: Eukaryota > Metazoa > Arthropoda > Insecta > Lepidoptera > Hesperiidae > Yanguna > Yanguna spatiosa. The sequence goes on from DVPG01000169.1 coordinate 252, forward strand.
TATTGCCGCCCATCAGCAGGTATGCTGCCGGTCGCATCGATTAGAATAACTTGTGTAATAAATAACCGATTAGCATCGAGTTTAGGCACGCATTTCCTACAATGGCAAGAATAAATACGATTAAGTTTCTCACAGTAATTATCTCAGTGTAGCAAATCAGTGTAATAATATTTCTCGTTGGTATCACGTATAATTGGATCGCAATGCGAGTAGAATCTATGCGGAAGAACGGGAGCTACATCTCTCGTTACATTCTGTGTCTAATTCTGAGAACGCCATGGGAATACTATGTATGTAAGCCAACTCTTGACTCAAATACCCGTATCATTAAAATTCTAAAGTAACATTTTATATACTTCTCGCACTGTTCACTTCGCGTCAGGATACATATTTTTTGCACTCATTGTGCGATGTATCCGTCTAACAAAATTAAGATAGAACAAACTAGACAGTGTTTGGTACTAGGTAATAGAAACGGAACCTAAAGGCAATTTGCCGATTATAATAAGTGACAATGTCGTGTTAAAGCATACATTAAAAGGAGGTGGGGGTGTGGCAGGAGGTGAAATGACCGAATATTCCTTTTAAAAATAAACGAGCGCTAGGGTTTAGGTGAAAAACTATGAACAGTGACTTGTGTAGTTGGTTAGTCGGTGCGCTATTTAGTATGCATTTGGAAAGGAGTCGAGGCGAGAGCAATAAGTTTAGCTCGCGATTTGCATAGATTGTGGCGCGGCGCGGCGCGAGCGCTGTTTGGTGATTTGCTCGGGTCACCGCTGCGCCGCGTGGGCGGTACGCCCGATAGCGCATCACAGTTCACACGGCCAAATTTACACTCACGTACGTGTAGGTAATGTAGAAGTCTCATTCTGGATAATCATCGACGGCGTGATTCTACACGTGTAACAGTTAAAAAGGGCCAATACTGTCTTTACTAAAATGCAACACCAGCAGGTAAACAAACAAAGCGTAATATGTAATAATGAAACTTTGCAACAATCGCATAGAATTGTGGGTTATTTGAGCTTCTAAACAGTTCGAAAACTTTCCATATAATACAGCAACGCAACGGTTTAAAGTATCATAGTATCATATGTAAGACGCTAACATAAAACAAATCGTTAAACATAAAACAAAAAGGTTTTTATATGTCGTGGAGTAGTAAGCGGACACGGATGTCACTCGATGTTTTGTGGTTCATTATAGATTTATACTCAATTTTAGAATTAATGTTCTATTCGTAAGTAATAACAGATGTGCTGCTATCCTTTAGGATGAAGTTCATAAAGTAAAAGCATCAAAACAACGAACACAACAAAGATATAACAGTTAAAACTAATACTTGCACAGAACCCCAGGCAGAGCGTTCAGTCTTTTCAATTGTTCTTAATCTTTGGACCTTACAACGGATTCTGACAAAGAACAGGTGAAAACAAATGTTTAAAAAAAATATTTACTGCAAAAACATTTCTAATAAATTTATAAAATAGTTATAAAATGGAGGGAGGGAGGGAGGCCAAGGCTCACCGATCTTGACCAAATAGGTCGAGTTCTGACTGATGGGGGAGTTAGAAGTCTCCGAAACCGACGTGCATGTATGAAGAGAGTGATGAATGTGGAAGAAGCACGGCAGGTCTGTAAGGGCAGACATATTTGGCACTCCGTGCTCTGTGCCTACCCCGTAAGGTACTTGAAGTGAGGATATATATCAGGACATATATTATATAGGAGGATATATATTATTACATACATTTCAGTAAAAGTCAATTGGCATCGATTTTCACGAGCAAAATAAACAGATGAATCAACATTCGAACGATCCAATGTACTTTAGCTTTTCTACGCCCGATCACGCGAAAGTCGCTTTATATGTCGCGTCGACTGCCGGCTTCTCAAATAGCAAAATAGCTACATTCGAAGCACTATTTTCTAAAAGGCTAAAAGGAATTTCTTTACGCAGCGACATAAGAGAACCTTTAAGAATATCCTGTATTTGTACCTGCTTTATGTATCGATGTCTCGTGCCTAGTTCACTTCTGCTTTATGCCGACATTTTAACTATTCTAGAGCACTACGTGTTTTTATGTTTTTATGTATTGGTTGGTTTATTGGTCATAATAAGCAGTGAACCAACCTTTTTTAAATTGTAAATGTATGGAATGTTTCTACTCCATTTTAAAAGTTTTATTTGATATAAATAATTTTATTCTTCGTTTCTATAGATTCTAATCTAAATTTGCTTTTATATTGTAAATTGTCCTTATTGATTATTTAAGTCGTGTAAGTTTCAAAATATAGTAAGAATTATTAATGATAGAATTATGTATAAGTAACTTCATTGTAATTTGGAAGTGCTTTTTTAATTTCAGTCAGAAATAAATTCTTCGTCCACAGTTCTTCTAGCTCTGTCAAAGCTATCTGTTCCCTTTTTAACAAATTACATCATAAATCTACCTCCAAAATTGCGTTGCAGCGCATTTTGTTAAAGTAAAAGGGAAAAAATCTGTCGTTACTATAATTGGCCCTCATTCAAATTAGTCGGGTGCGTCGTAGGGCATAATATCTTTCATAATCTTAACGTTATATATTGAGGGGATGAAACAACGAAATGAACTGTCAACTGGGACGTCCAAATCCAATTACTCAAAACCTCTTGTCTTACTTCGTAATACGAAATTACAAAGAGAGGGATAGATCTAATTAGCAACGACAATTGTAGGTAATTGGATTTTGTAAACACTAGTTCAGATGTGAGAGATTATAATTGTCTATTAAAGTAGAGCTAAGAAATGTTAAAATGTTTGATATAAGCGTTTTATAAAAGCACGAAAGGCAATATTGTTAAAATTCTTATTCAAAAATTTTATCATAGTGTACAACAGAGACAAGTACCATATAAGGAAAATTCGTCATCATCATCATCACCACCCTATTGCAGGCCACATAGACCTCCCCTGACGGGTTATGCCTATATCCACACTGGGCATATGAAATACTCATTTAATTGGCTTTACACATCCAATAGATACGGAAGATATAAGAAAGGAAATATCCGGAGGAAAATTCTCAGGACTGTTAAGTTCTATTGCTGGACTTAGGCCTGTCGCAAGGTGGCTCACTCGGGCCTCCGCCGATCTCATGGAACTCTTGCCAACCGACTTTTAGTTCTTACCACTTAGTATTTACAAGCTGATACTGAGACAAGTATCCGAAGCTAACAAACGCGAGGATTTAAATTAACCTCCGTTTCGAGATACCTATCGTTGGATTTGGCGGTGTATAAAGGCTTTGTTGTGAATTCGTTTTCGGTGTTTGCGGATTGTGAAAAGGTTATCTTTGGCGGACCGTGAATTAGAAGTGGCGGGACAAAATTTACCACGAACTTTTGTTTAAAGAATATTTTAGGCTTTCGTGTAATTTTCGTTTCGACGTTTTGTGTCTACCTTTAAGTAAAAAATCGATATTTTATCGTTATTGTAAAAACAAATTGAGTCAGAACGATACGTTATTTTTTATTCAGTAGTTGTCAAGCGATTTCATATGGAAACTGAATAAGGAATAAGCTACAAGATTAATGAATAACAGTAGGTAGAAACTAGTATCAGTGCTAAATAAAAACATCAATTTTGCGTTGTAACGAACGACATGGATTTTTTATGAAGTTTCCTACCGTAGTATTTTGTAATATGTTGATTCGCTATTTATCATAATTGTAAAGGTTAAAAGCCTGTATTTATTTGCATTAATCACAAGTTTTCTATTTATTACTGACCGCCTTGTTAGTGGGGTTGGTTGCAAGCGCAACTGCCATTCAAGAGGTCCTGGGTTCAAATTTCAGGTCGAGTTCCATTGGATTTTTCTAACTTAGATTATCTAGTAGAAATTCCTATTAGTTGCTTAAAATCGGGATTCGAGTCCAGTGTATGGCAATAGACTCACCAACTATTCCATTGTGGTACGTAAACTTAACTCGAGAAACGTGTGAACATCCTACACTTCTCTGCCTACCTCTGTGGGGTTCGACATGATGTTATATTTAATATACGTATATCGAATGCACATATTTGTTATTAGACAACCCGAGTGAGGGCTCTGTATTTAATTTTAGATTTGTCACCTTGTTGAACTTCCAATACATACGTTAACGTTTGTATTAATTGAATACATTTATAGATCAAATACGAGAATTTTAATAATTACACTATGTATTGCAATAACTACTGTTCCAGCCGAATTTTTATATTAACAAATAAAGTGATATTATGAACTTGGTAAATAATGACGGTATTCAAGGTCCCTGACGAGAACAATCATCTAGATTGAGTTGTCAAAGATAATTACGATGACATTTTTGCTCGTGGAGTCAATATTTAAAAATAATTGCATGTTGGTTAAGTACAATCAAAAAGCTATTAGGTCCAGGAAGTGTGAAAATTAATATCTTACAAAGTAACGTGTAAATAATGACACAGTTAAAAATGCAAGCGCTGTCATAATGGGTAGAATATTATATGGCAGTTTTTTAAAATACTGATTATGTATATACATATGAAATACTGATTATGTATATACATATGAAATACTGATTATGTATATACATATACATGCCATATTAGCACATGCAAAAATTTATTAAGTCTATAATGAAGCCTAATTCCCATGCCATCATTCCGAGCCATAAATATAGTACTACAACTTCGGTAGCAGATGCAAATTAGCCCCTTATAAATAAACCTTTACTAATAACATCCTGTAATTTGCGATTACTCGTCACATGGCCTTTAAATTTAAGTACATGAAGTTGTAAATCGATAGCATTTAATGTCATTGTGAAATACGGTTCGATTTTAGCACGTTCATAACTTTAGTTTTAAAAGTAAGTAATTACAAACTTTGTTTTCAGTTAGCAAAACCGCAGTTTCATTCGTTTCATCTACAGGAGTTTCTGAGAAAACTACCGAGTTTATTGCTTTTGAAATGTTTTTCTGTTTTGTTTTATGACGTGTCTACACATTGAATTACCGAAGTAATAATGACTTAATTTTATTTACAGCAACGTCTTAACTGCCTTCTTAAGAGAAACATGTATATTTCTTATTATTGTTCGGAGGAAATAAAGCAAGTGAAGTGTTATTTATAAAGTAATGACATTTCAGAACGTTCTGTTAAATACACGACAACAAATTTTATGTACGTTTTTTAAATACATATCTGTATACGTACATAATTATTCATGAATGCATTGTAACACAATGATGATAACAACAGTAAACTGTTTAAAGAATTTCTGATGAATGTTTATAACATTTTCATCTAAAATATTCTAAAAATTTACTAACCTATAGCCTACATCAATTTGGAACGAAAAATGCGTAGAGTGAGCAAACAAAGGAACTAATCAATCAATCCTGATCAATCAGGCCAGGGATAGGCGAACGGTGACAAATGGCACGGTAATTGCCACGATGGTAGCAAGAACAAAGATATTTTTTAGGAAGATAAAAATCGGATTCGTCCGAATAACTCCACGATTGATGACCTGTTGAGGACTAACGAATAAATGTTCCGAGCTCTTGATTACCGTAGAGTAGCCAGAGGGTGCAGCGTTTTTAATTCTGCTTGACCTGGTTCTGTTTTTGGTTTTATTTGTTAGCAAGTTTGAAAACGAATGCGCCATTCAAATTTCGCTATTCGAGAATGTTCGGAATAGGAATCACTGGGATTCCTAATTTAACCCGCTCACAATGTTCCGATACAATTTTAAGTTCTTGTTAAGGTATGCCTAACGTTACTGGCCGATGCAGAATTGTTCTTGAAACCCATATAGGTATGGTTTGCTTACTCATTTGAAAAATCGAACAAAATTAGATAGATAAAATGCGAAATCAATTTTAATTTAAAATTCATTTGTAATTAATTTTTCTCTCACATGTACTACAGATGTTCTAAAAATGTGCTTTGGTAGGATTCATTTATTCCTGATTAAAGGAGTATTATTACCAGTTTAAACCTGTTTTTATTAGGAGTTTTCAGAATATTTAGCTGCAGAGTTATTCAGTTCGTCCGTTCCCATTATAACAAAATGATGTAATCTCTGTCGTTCCCCTCTCTGTATCAGGTGCAGCATCCTTATTCAAACGGTCCCAGCTTTCCTCAATCCGAGCGACCTCGGGAAAAACTCCTAAGATTTACGAGCCGCGATACTTTAGGAAAAAGTTTCGCTCAACGTTTGATGCTCGAGGTATGTTGATGGACGTTTCTCGATCTGAAAGCCGTTTTGTTAAAGGTTTCGCTCGTTACTTAGTTACTAACTGATCCGTTTTTATCGTATTACATTTCTGCCTTCGCAGTCAATTTAACTTCTTTGGAGGGTCTGATCTCTTGTTAAAGTTTTTTTGGAGATTAAGTGTCAAGTAGGAATATCGTTTATTGAACCATTTATTTGTATTTATTCTAAATAAAACATTATTTTCATCCTGATGCCATGTTACGTTTGTTGAATGTGATGTAATTTCAGAAATATGTATATGCGAGTAGTACCTACCTATAATTTACACCGACGTGACAAGATAACTTGCAAAAATTGTTTAGATTTTTACACATTTTCAATATTCGTAATTAAATACTTAATATGCCTAATATTGCATGGTCTTGTTACCCATAAACAGATAAAATTAAATGACTAGATCGATTACAAAAGCTGAGGACTAAATTAGAACATACGATTAGAGATATAAATCGAATTTGGCAAAACTCTACTCTTACTCTACAGTGTACATCACACACAAGTGAAAAATCAATTATTTGTCCATTTTATCTTCGAAATGTCCGTACAGTCACTATTCGGGTCGACACTAATAAAAATTTACTATTCGGATCGTTTTAAACGAATGTACATACAATCCGATATGTCATTCTACTCAGTCGCCCGTATAAAATTTTCTAACATCCGTCTCTTTTACATCTTTATACAAATAGACGCTACCATTGTTACAAATCTCATTTTTTATCGACGTCAAAATCACGATCGCTATCACGATATTTAGTGAACGTACGTGCGTTGAAAATCTGTAACATTTTTAACAGGCGATGTGGTTGATGTCGCAATTCAAAACGGACTTTGAACTGTTAAAAAAAGTCACTTTTTTCTCGTCCCCATGTTGGTATTTCGGTTAATAAAAAGCACTACTAAAAAGATGAAGTTTGTTGAGTTTTTTTTAACGCGTTCGATTATTTCGGCCACCAAAACGTTTTCGAATTATAAAGTTACGTAGATATAAACAAGAAATCGACGATGCAAAAGCAAAACCTAGCTTAATTGCGATCGATAAAAAGATATTTAATCCCATTTTTAACGCGAATATTTTCAGGTTCAATGTAACAACAACGTGTTTGTTTTGGCTGTTTTTGGAGAAAATTATTAAAACTGTTTTATAAATCTACTTTTTGTTTGCTGCTCTAACCACGATTGTTATTCATTTTTACGGTGTTTTTTTTATGTTTGTACGATACGTTCTGATGCATTATACGACGATTAATAAAATGTAACACGATTTGATTCAATGGTATTCGTGTAAATAAAAACACCGCATGTGATCTTGGAATCTTTGAACCAACGAAACATGAAATGTTAGAACGATACTTCAATTGAACCAATTGTTGTGTCATACAAGAATTAATAAGTGGTACAACAATATAATACTCATGGAAACAAGATTTGTTTGTTAATTGCTGCGAAAATATGAGCCACGACTGCATTAGCAACAATTACTTTAATTTCACCTGTGGTTTGACTTCAAATGGACCTTTTTTTCTAACAGAGTGGGCCAAATAAGTTTATATATAAACATTGATATCAAAAGGCCATTTAAATACCAAAAATCAGCATAAAGAAATCTGTCTAACGGTCAAAGACACTTTTGTTACCGAACAGCTTTTTATTTTCAAGAAATTTCATAAAATTCATCTAACTATACAACGAGCCTTATTACCCATAAACATATTGACTACATATTATCTCCAGCATCCTTAACAGCCTTGTAAACGAAACATCTTGCAACATGTTCCGCTTACATTCCCCTCCTTAATTTCATATTACAAGAGAGGATTTCATTAAAATTAACCCGCTTATATACGTTAAATTAACTCGTTTTCATGAAAATCGGAGATGGGTATTACCGAACAACGAACCAACACACGATTATTAAATCTTGATCGTTTAACTTACATCGGAAAAAAATGTCGATACATTTTATTTCTGCCAAGAAATAACTCGATAACAAACAAAAATACAAGTGAACAACCAGCGTGAAAATAGAATCGAGAATGTTCCATATGAATATGAAGGGCGTTCTTAAGTATTCTTAAGTAGAACTTTTGCTTGGATTACGGTTTGTTGTCAATGTTAGACATTCACTTCATTTATTCAGGTAAATAAAATATACTTAATATGTTTATTACGTATGTTGAATTAGTTTTATTTATCTGATCTATCTATCTGCCTGAAACTACCCAAATAAAAATCCAACATTGGCATGGAAATTTCATCAGCTCCCCGACGTATTGTTGTATCAAAAAATACAAGTTGTCGTTTACATCACTGTTTTTCTCGAACAGATTGTCCTTGTGTGTTGTACATATTAAGGTCTATCCTTTGATGTGCTAATTATTTATTTTATTAAAGTGAACGCGTCCACACATTGTAATGTTGGCACACAAGATTCAATGCCAAGTCAATTTCTATAACTGTTAAATGTTTGTATAAATTCTTTCAAAAAACGCCTTGACTTGTTATTTGTCGTTCAATTCTGTTTTTATCCTAGCGTTAATGTATGATTTGTCACTTAAATCATGATTCACCTCAATTTTAACTGTTTTTTTTTATATTTGTAGTTAAATTCTAGCACGTACAATTTCCAAGACACATTTCGAGATTACATCCATTCTAGATTCTCTTATTCGTATGTTATTAGACACAAGTTCTCACTAAAGCGTTTGTTAAGGGTTTTGTCATTCATGTCACGATATCAAAGACGGCGATTGTTTATTTCATTATTTTGTCACTTGTCTTGCCGTCTCCGTCTGTAGGAAATAAATTATCTACGCGAAAGTAGATTTGTCGAGCTTCTGGGTGGTCAGTCTTGTTCAATGCAAATTTACCAATTAATTTTAAAGGATTACAATGTTCAAAAAATTTATTATTTTCTAACACACTATTATAGGCATAGTATTCATAGCGTTCAGAGCAAAATTTTTTATAAAAACTGTTAGATTTTCAACATTTAAATTAGCTATAATTGGAAAGATAACAACCTATATATTGTATTACATATATATGTGCTCTATGCGTAGTATACAAAGCAATATGTTCACTAATCAAAAGACCCTTCAGATCACCACTCAAAACCGTCGATCAGTCAGCCACCAATTTGTCGGCACTATCGACCGTTGCCAATTATGAAAATTAAACGCTGCAACCAATTTACTTACCGAACATGAAGTGCACAATAAATTAAAGGAGCGCTAAAATATAGCCACCGGCGCCAATTTCCATCTCTTCGTCTATAAATATGGGATGTGCTTCTGTACATTTTATTTCAACGTTTGTTACCTTGTTAACATGTTCGCAGTTTATTCGGTGGGTGAGTGATTGTAAATTTCCTTTTCCGAGCTTTATTACGCCATTATTTTATATGCGCTTCTTTCTTTTGAGTGTCGGTTTTAGACCGTCTGCGGAGGTGGAACGAAGTGCATTATTTGTATAGTTTTATTTAACTTGGTGGATACGATGTGCTCTTTGTGTGTCTACATAATTACGTATGGAGCACCTTGGCATATTCTATATTGTATTACTGATGTTGAGCAATAAATCAAATTATGAAATGCATCGGCCCATTCATTAACATAATCGTTAGAAAATCGTACAAGGAATATGTAAGTTAAACGGTGCAGACAAACCATTTCAAGAAAAATACCATTCTTACGTCAGCTGTGTTCAGTTTTATGTGTTATTTTAACATAAGTTGTTTGGATGTAATTAATTTGTTTCTCGCCTGAGAGTGATGTAGAAATAAGCCGTTTTAATAGCCTAGAAGCGAGTGTTGAAACCGCAATGTTAGCATTCACCTACTCATTTATATTTTACATTTCAGTCTCATCTCTTTGTGGCTTTGAGTTCACGAATTAGGAGCTTACGTGTATTTGAAATCGGTTCGTCTATTCGTAATATCAGATATATATTCTTGAACAGAAATAAACTAAATATTAAAATTAGCGATAGCACCACAAAAAATTTTTAGTTTTAAAAATCTTGTCATCAATTATTTTTTGAAAGTTTATTACTCTTTTTGAAATTCTTTAAATCACGTTTCTACGAAAGCTATGTAATATAGTTCAGCGTCTACGTTATAATCGTAGCTATAATTAGTTTAACGTTCTTTATTTTTAGTTATACAGGTTCAGTATAGCGGTGTACCTTTTTCCATGGCATCATTAAGACGCTAACGTGTCAGGCGGTTGGCATAAAAACCGAAGTTGTCGCAGGACTATTTTCATTCATGTTTATGTCTGGAGACTCCCCGTGCGTCGCGCTCAATTTTATTGACAACATAAATACTGAGATCGTGGGCTAAGAATGTGGCAAGACTTCGCATTATGAAAATAATTCTAATAGCGGCACTGTCGACAAGAGTTGTATCGATTTATCATTTTATCAACCTCCAAATGTTACCAAGTAAATCTAAATACTATATCTTTTAGTCTAAACTATTATATAAAATATATATACAATAAAAGAATAATAATTATAAAAACTTCATCACTGTTAAAATCATATAAAAGTACAATTTTTAAATTGGTTTTAAAGTTTAAAACATTCGTAAACGATTTTGCTTAGTCGAAAACGAAAATACGTGAGCTACGTACCTACATATATTGTATTACATATACGGTTGCAGGTTAGGAGTGAGAACAGTTAAACCTCACTGGAAGCCTGTTTAAAAACAATCGACTGATTGGTTGGTCACTAACCCGTATCTCCGCCTATCCTTACTTGAGCAGTATCCTATCCTCACTTGATGTAGAATACTGGAAGTCACCTTTGGTTTCAGGAGAGACCCGCGCTCAGCTGTAAGACATGGAAATGGTTGCAGCATGTTATTCCATAATTTAATAATTCTCGTCTTATCAGCAGATATTTTACGTGATTGACAATGTGTTGGTAGATTAGACCTTGCTTTTGATCGGTGTTATCAAATTCTCATAACCTAAGATGTAAACTTGCTAT
>DVPG01000170.1:0-11529 GCA_018239085.1 Yanguna spatiosa spatiosa
AGGAATGCAGAACACTCCCACGTTTCACCGGTTACGTTTACGTCCCACTATGGAATAGGTGGTGAGCCTATTGCCATATATCGGGCACAAATCCAGACTCCGAGCCACTACTAGAAAATCAAAATTAGAAAAATCTAGTAGTACCCGACCCGAGAATCGAACCCAGGACCTCTCGGTCGGCAGTCGCGCTTACAACCAACACGACCAACGAGGCAGTCTTTTACCATTCACCAAGTCACCATTTTAAAGAACATCTAAGAAATAAATTAATGAGTCTATTGATCGAGTTAGTACTATTATATCATCACGCGAAGTTCCTAACGGGGTAGGCAGACAGCACCGACTGCCTATATCTGCCAGATATCGATTCAGACCTGTAGAACTTCTTCCAAAGTCATCACTCTGTTCATACACGCACGCCGGTCTCAGAGACTTGTAATTGCCCAATCAGTCAGTACTTGAACGATTTCGAAACACTTAACTCACTAGTTTGACACTGATACGCACCCGGTCTATCTTGCCGCCGTGTGGTAATATATATCAAGAATGGGAACCCATCTAGAAGGCGACGTCTTACGATTGGGACACTCTTACTCACCTAAATGCCTCTCCAAAGACTGATCACGCTCGGCATTGCCATACCGACAGTAGAAACATGTCTTCTTAACTTAATCCACTGGGTCTTAGTCACGAGCACTCCATGTTGCTCAACAGAAGGTGACCAAACCTAAAAATACAGTATGTGTTTTGTATGCGACGGACTCGCAACACAGTACTACCTACCTATAACGAGAGAAGGACTCCCATTTTTCACCAGTTATATTTTTCATTCCATAGATGATGAGCCTATGTGGGTCGGCCTATGATCATTTATATATCAATCTCAATAGTGTAGATGCTTGTTGCACGTGTATGTTAGAGGCTACTTGGAACTTGTCGAGTAGCAAAGCGCCTGTGACTAAAATAGGCCAGATAGGTCGAAAGGATCGGACACTGACTAATAATTAGTGGAATAATGTACAAAAATGAATAGTCCTATTCCAAGCCTTATTTAGTAATATTTGGATTTTAATAACCAATACTAAAAGGAACAACTACGAAAGATAGCTCTTTTTGCTACAATCATTCTGTACGAATTGAGTTCAGATGAGCATGGAAAGCATCTACCAATTGTGACTTCTGCCTGTTGCTACTTTCATCACATAAAAACTTAGTACACTGGATAATAGAACGACACATAGACGAAAGAACAAATTACAACAAGGTATGGTTCAAATGCACCGATAATATCCCAGAAGGTAATATCATATAGGCAGGGACGGATTATCCATAAGGCAGTATAGGCAACTGCCTATGGACCCCGCATCAGCTAAGGGCCCCACGCAACTAGAAAAAGAATGAAAATGTTTCAGCAAGTGACAATTTCACTTAAAGATTAGTATCTTCGATAACATTATCGATACGTGCCTTCGTAATGTAATAAAAAATAGCTTAATTATGACTATAATTCCATTGTGGGAAAAAAAATGTATTTTATGAAGAGAGCAAAGCGTAAAGGGCCCCTATGAAATGCATTGCCTAGGGGCCCCGACGTGGTTAATCCGCCCTTGCATATAGGAAAATAGGTATTTGTAACGTGAGGTCATTGTTAAGGCATACCCACACTACAAACACAAACAGTTCGCGGCGTACCCTCTGTTGGCAGATTCCAAATACCAGTCTCACTAACAATAGGCAAACGGCGACATGTAGCAAATTTGGTACTTTCAGTGTTTAAATTTGCCAATCTAGGACTACTGGTTAGCATTTAGTTACCAAACTCTGATAAAATCCACTAATCACTTCAATCACTTTATTGGCAGAATATCAGTTTTTCTTGCAATGCATTATTGTATATAATATCCACCTAATTTAAATATGGTATTAAAAAGAGTAAAATTTTATAATGAAGTAATATTCGGCGACCTATGTAGTAAGCAACAGAATCCACGATAAGTTTGCCAAATAAAAGATTAATGAGGAATCTGCAATATACATAGTATTGAGTGCTAACACAATAAAAAACAATCGGCAACAACCTGTTCGTCACGTGCAAACACGCCTTTATAGTTGGTAGCCCGACACGTGAGCATGAACAAAATTAATTAGCTTTTTTTTGTATTAGGTCCGTCCGGGACGTAGGATGGTAATCGAAGCGACTCCGGTGTTTATACATTATTTTGTAGTGACCGACCGAAAGTTCGGTTTCGGTATCGGTTTGTGCCATAGTTGGCCGCCGTTTATCGTCGTAAGCGCATTGAGTTAAGGTTCAAAATAAGTTTTAAAATATTCAAATGAATCTACAGTTAGGTATTTTAATATATGTCTAATGAATGTTGTTTTTTGAAGTGAACTAAGAGAGAATTTAATGATTACATTATATATAATACCTAGACTGATTATTGTGATAATTATTATAATTTAGCAAAAAATGGTAATTAAAGATCTCTCAAGTTTTCGAATTAATATTTATTTTCTTTTCTTAATGAAAAAAGCATGAATTTATTTTTAATTTGCAATGAACTATGTTACATATAAACTATAATATGGATACAAAACGAATATCCCGTATTTTAAAAATCCGGGACAAATGTCATATCCATTTTTATAATAATAGCGCTCAGAATTGCTCCGCAATTCCGACCACTGTTCATGACATAATAAAAATTAAATATATTACTTACGTACTTTAATAATTGTCTTTTTATTTCATTTAACTCTATTTAACTGTCAGTATAAATAGGATATGCAGTATAAATAGAAAATGCGTAAAAAAATTGTGATCGTAAAGCACACTATGTTTCGCATTGAGAGTCGTGCAAAATTTAAAAAACACTAGATTTTAGGATGCAATACAAATTTAAAATATGTTAAAGTAAGTTTCGGTTTCAGCCGAGACTGATAGCCAGGCCGAAATTTCGGTTTCAGTTTCAGCTGAAAAACCTGTTTCGGTCGGACTCTATTACTTTGTTTTGCATTTCGCGAGGAGCGCACGGAACAGCTGCGTGGAATGTTTGTTAAAAGATACATTTTACTGCACGCCGAAAAGTCAATAAGTAACAAATACATTGGCTGCAACCATTTTCGCGTTCCACGGCTGCCACGGGTTTCTCCCGCAACTGAGGGAGGTAGTGGTTTGTATTTTTAAATTCTAGGCAACAAATTATGATCGACATGTTGTTGAAACATTGGAATCGTTTTCTGAGTTACTCTTACCCTTCTCTCAATATAAGCGGTGTACCCGCCATCCTTTTTTAAAGCATATCCAAGATATACAAACTGATTCAATTGTTGCAGCGCTAAATCGTCTACCACTAGCCTCGCATTCGTTCTCGATGCATCTCTTTTAAATACCAACACTTTGCTCTTGTTCACATTCAATTACTCACAGCCTTCCATCATGCAATCATTTTTTTATAACCGTTTCACATCTGTCATAAGCGATATTCCACAAATTCGTAGTTCATTAATCACTGGGTGATCAGTGCCAAACATCACAATTATATACATTGTTAACGAGGTTATCATTTCATAATAATAAATAATAAACCTGCTAACATGTTTAGTGGAAACACAAATATCCCCTTAGGAAACATCTCCGTCGTATTCAACTCTCAGTCTCTCTGAGACTGACAAACTGATTGAGTCACAAATCTCCGTCCAGTCGACGCGCAATTAATTTAATTACAGTGACGCACGCTATCACTAGTAATTAGTGCCCAGATATTTCTACGTGCCTCGCATTTATTAAGTCACATTACGCAAGAATAGACTCAAATCTTACCGCTGTATTCACGTGCAATTTTCACGACTATTTATAGTCTGTGCCGCTACCTCACTCGATTGGACGGAACCGATGATGAAGGACCTCGGATAGGTCCGAAATTAATCCGGCCCAGCCCAGAGACAGCGACATAATCTAGTACGTAACTTAATCTTAATCATGGATATAGATAGTCATAAAACGTCTAATAGTATTAATTAATCAATATTATTATTGATTAAACGTCCATTTATATTAGTACTTAAATCTCTGACGCCTCTCACAACATTATACCATAGATGCATCAAACGAGTGATATAATTGGAATCAATTTGTCACTGAAGCCCACGAACGTGTGGAAGCGACCACAGACATGATGCGGTCATGTTATCGCTGCGTAGCTTGTTAAAAAAACTACCATGTAGTAATATTCGAGTTAATTTTATTAATTTAGTTAGTACAGGAATCTGTTTCCGTTCGAAGTCAAATACGGTGCTTAGGTTAAGTTTTAAAATACAATCATTCAAATTAAAGCGTTATGAAAGAGTTCGCTAGTGCGGTAAAAGGATCACCGCCGCTGCCTATCTGCAGTTAAACAGAATCGTCGTATAATTATGTACCAATCAACTATATATCGGTGACAAATCTAAACCTACCTATAAACATTACCTAAATTAAGTACCTATTCAGAACCAGACATATCTAAATATTCTTTTTACCATCAAAATTATATAAATATCAATGTATTCATTAGCTGCCTGGTCATCACTGCAAAGGCTTTACCTAACTTGTGATCAAATGCCCATGTGCCAAGTATCCCAAGAAGTTATATTATTTATCTGTTATAACAGTGAATGTAAGTAGATTATGAAACTATGCTGCCGCAACGACCAGGGTGAAAAATTTACAATGACATCGTTGTAATTTGATGCGACACTAAGCTTGTAATGCAGGCCTGAGGCCGTACTGTCTCATAATGTACGTCGAACATCAGATCTAGAGTACTATGACAAAGGGCACCATTACTCACATTGCTTGCCATGCGACGATCGATAGGCATTAAGTAATTGGCGTGGCGCATATGAACAATTAGGAAAACTCGACGTAAATATTATGATGAATAAATGTTTTTCATTAACATCTACACCTAACTGTCGATTACCCGCGACTTCGTTCCTGTTTATTAAATACTAAAAAATGATTTTGCCAAAAAGATATTGATCAATTCACCATATTTTTGCCTAAAATTCAGATAATTTAATGTATGAATTAAGACATTTCTATAAATAAATTACTCATTGACATTGTTTTTTACTGAATTCTTGAAAAAATTCAAACCAAAATTTAAAAAATACGTAGGCCAAGTCACTCTATGGCAAATACTGAATCTGCCTCAAACATTCTCCCCAAAATTGATTCAGCCGTTTCGGAGGTTACCTCTTTCATACAGACAGACAAACAAATATTATTCAAACGCGTGTTTTAGTTTCTGCAAAGTGCTAATAATCATATGCTAAAAAAAATATTTTTATTATGAAACGACAGACAGACACTTGTATTATATATATAGATAGAATGACCATCGTAACAGTTCATTAAAAATGTAAGACGACGAAGCTTTCAAAGCACTCGTTGCGTGCTTGTTATAGATGAACTAACAATCATATCCTACTTCCCCCACACTAATAGGTTATGAATAAAATATGCTCCCCATAGTACGATTATTCAGAACGAAAGTCCAATAGATTGATCGTATTAGTCGCGTCGTGTACACAAAAGTTCATTCTCTCATTTGATCGATAAATACAAAAGGCATTGCACACTCCTCCCTGACGGCTCGCCTCCACGTCTAGACTGTGATTAGACAAAGGACGAAACGAAGCAGCTCGGGGTACAGGTCAAATACCGTCGCGTCTCTAGCAATCGATATTCTTCTCTCCGACTCTTTTATCGTTCCACTGTCGGAAAGCGGATCTCTTCTCAGAATGAGAAGGTTAAGGCCATAGTCTGCCACGCTGGTCAAGTGCGAGTTGGCAGATTTTTCACACGCTTTTAGAGAACATTGTTTTTTATGATCTCTAAGGTGTGAGGTTTTCTCACGATGTTTACCTTCACCATTATAGCAAGTCATATTTAACCTTAAAATGCACATATTGTAAAAAGGTGCACACCAGCATTTGAGCCCAGGCCTCCGAAGTGAGGCTGAATTTCAAACCACTAGGCTGATAGCCTAGAGGCTTGAAAGTAATACACTGCGTATATCGATATTCAGGATTAAATAATTCAAAATGAGAATTATGCCATGGGGTTATTATGAAAATAGCAAGAAAGGCGTTAGTTTCACCATACATAATTATCAACCGAACTCCAAAAAATAATGTATGTGTGCTGCCACAAAAAGGGATATGTTTTATGCTTCTCTGATAATAATCAACAATGCTGAATATTTTGAGCAATAACCTTTCAGAATTTTAACTGTTAAATATTACAAAAACATTACTTTTTCATACTGAAATACAAACTGAAAATTATATAAACAGGTGAAATTAAAGTCATTTTTTCCCCTTGTGTTTGAGGTTGCCCCACCATTTGCGAACTACCACTAGTAAAATTATGCTTGATAGTGGTAACATAAATGTTACAGAACCATTTCTTGGAATAACTAACATAACTAACTCAGGAAAAGGGATAATTAGAAAAAATGCTCTACAAGATAGGTATGGTATCATAAAAAAGTTTACCAAAAAATTTCGATTCATATGTCCAGTAAAACAAATGAGATGGAAAAAGCAGAAATGACAAAGCCTAGACTTGAAAAAGAACAAATTGTAACAATGTTTGGCTTACGATCAAAAACATCCGTAGTATCAACTTTGAGACAGAACTTTTTTTCAATTGTGAGACTGAAAATGTATTGTTTTCATCTATTATTATACATATAAGTTAAACCTATAACCGATTCTAGGAGTCTGTAAAAAAAGGACACATACCTAGTACGAAATCTAACTTAGAATAAGTGCTACTAAAACTGGTACTTAATGAAGAATTATACCTAGAGTGAACAAATGAGCCATAAAAGAAAAACAGTCCAAACATAAATCCACTAACTTTGGTTAAAACATATTTTGAGACTCTTGAGGACTTTATATTGTAAATCTTTTAGAGTAAAGTGACTAAAAAGTATTATATCATACGTATATTGCTTCAAAGGGATAGGCTGAATGATATAGTACTCCTACTTTTCACACATCAGGCCATAATCTGGAATCAGTGCTACTACTGGGATTTCCCAGTTAGGAAAACCCAATAATACATTGGCCAACCTGGGCAGTGAACACAAGACCTCTTATTCAGCTGTTAAGCTTACAACCTAATGGACCAACAAGACAACAACAACAACAACAAGACCAACAAGACAGTTAAATTAATGAAATTATCTTGAGGTTATTAGGCATACTCTTTGAACTTATTGGAGGCTTGTAAAGATATTAAATTTTTTTTTAAAGGATATGTGGCTTAGTCAGTGTGGAGAAAAATACATCCTCCAATGTCTTACAGTTATACCAGGATGTCATAAAAGGCAACTAAGCCCGATGCTGGCTGATCACACTATGGCACTGCCCGACTAGCCATAGGTAAATGCCCTGGCTGCTGGCAGTTACAATATGAAATTATCATGTCGATGCTTCAGTAGATAGTAAACAAACCATGTGCTTAAGACCATCCAGTATGTATATTCTAAAAACCTTGACAAACATGCAAAGGGACCTTAATTTTATGTAATGAAAATTATGATTACTCAGATTATCTACATTGCAACTGTAATAATAATAAGGGGTTTTAAGCCTAATAAGGTTATAGATTGCAAATGCTCTGTAAAGTAGAAAATTGATCCATTTGAAGACAATGGGATGGGACCTTGCAAAACAAGTGTAATTAACATGTTTGTCAATAATAAGATCTTACAAGACATATCTTAAGAGTTAAGTGTATCATGTAGTTACTTTCAGTAACAATTAATTACTGAATATAATTAGTATGTGTAGTATTTAGCCAACTATACCCAATCAGATCTTAGCATTTGCTAAGTAGCTATAATGCTAATTGCATAATTAATTATAAGCAAAGATAATAAGATTTGTAAGGATAGAGATATTTGGCACTCGATGCTCTCTGCCTACCCCGTTAGGGACATGGCGTGAAGATATGTATGTATGTATGTATTATAAAAATTGAGTGCTTTCCGTGACCACGGCGTATATATGGATAATCAATTGTGCAGTTTATTGACGTGGCACCGCTGAGAATAGTAAAATTAATGAATTATATTGATGATCACGTTTCACCAGTAGATCACCACCTTTAATGATCTGACCCGTTTTGGCGTTGATAGCGCCACTTTATACTTCGCCAATAAATCGTCAGTGATAAAGCCAAATTCAACAGATCTTTGTAGCACTTTTGTTCTGTGCGTCGTTTACATAATTTTCGAAATTGTTTTTGAAGTAATTTATTACATATCCAGCCCTATATATATCGCGGTGTGCACAATACCTGTATGATATGCTATACTTGTTTTTTTATTACACGGAGACTAGATATTCCGAATAAGACCATAGGTATAATAATACTTCTGTAAGAGATCTCACGTCTAATCATAATTGTATTTGATAGAATGTCTATAGAAATACACATCGTCATCCCCTTAGTCGTTCTCCGTTGTCATACGAGCTTACTCTCAAGATGAGACGGTGTAAAGATATAGTCAGCCCGGCTATGCTATAGCGAGCCCCATGGTGAGCCCACCATTCATAGCCATGAAGAAGAATATGGAGAAAACTAGAGGGGCACTTTTCTTAAGATGGTTAGTCTTCACCGCTGTAACAAGTGAAGTTTTATTTTAAAAAACCACATAAATTCGTAAAGTCACATGTGGGTATTAGGATTGGAATAGCAGATCCCTGGAATGGGAGGCTCTAATGTAAACCACTACACTTTCACTGCGCATTTTAGACGTAGCTGTTACATAGTGAAATCCAAGTGGATTTGCATTTAAATTAACTTTTACATGTTCATTCGAAACGGGCGCGCATAAACCCATTATGACTATCGATTCATTATAACACACATACATTACGCGTAGAAAACACTATGTATATGTCTGTTTAATGATACTTTCAACACATTGGATGTGAACAGCGCTTACTGATACTAGATTAAATTATACGAGTAGCTAGATAATTTACGGGGCGATCTCATTCGAGCTGCGCACGGCGGGTGCTAGTGGGCCGATCGCACATTTGCAAATTAATGATACAAATAAAAAAACTTGCTTACGACGTCTGCGATGTTTACAGAGAGGTGATACGAAATAAGCTGTCTTTTTTTATCATGTTAGAGAATCGGCACAAGTGTGCAATGTCGAGTAGGACGCCCTCAGGTTAGGTGGGGTGATGATCTTCGTGAAGGAGCTGGATGCGGTGGGACGAGAACAGGGTGCAGTGGAACTCATTAGGGGAATCCTATGTCTAGCAGAGGATTGAGACAGGCTGATGATGTATTATACTATGCAAATGTGAAATGCAACAGTACCTAATTGGATGACAATTGTATACAAAGTGGTACACCTCTGATCTATGTATATATAGTATGTACTATGTATAGTATGTCAAACAAGCCCGCCTGAACCTTTGGAAGGAGAGATACCCCATAGACCCATGTATCGACCAAGAAGAGCGACTGCCGCCTGGACATGATCTACCTTGGGCAACTTGGAAGTCCCTGAATAGACTACGGACCCAGGTAGGTCGAAACAGGGAGAACATGCTCTAGTGGGGATTCAGTTCGCAGATCGCGCGTGTCTGTGTAGTGTCTCTCCTCAGACAATGGCACATCTTTTGTTCTGCCCGGCGTGCCCCTACACCTGTACACGCGAGGACCTCTACAAGGCCAGTGAGGAGGCTATATTGTTGGCCGAGTTTTGGTCCTCAAAAATATAATAGCACAGAGTCGATACGCAAAGAAGAAGATTGACCAGGTACATCATTTTTAACAGCCCACTGCTGGGCCAGGGCATTTTCGCTACTACGTGAAGTCTACAATACATTCTGTCGTGCTGCTTCAGTAGGAGTGACTTGCTGAAACGAAATAAATAAAGTTTCTTATCACATCATTAGTCATTAGGCAATTTGTTTGACATTTAGAAGGTTTAATTAACAAACCACAATATTCAGATTTATGTGATAACAGGTGACAATCACTAGAAACCGAAACCTAGGCAAGTGTGAAGAGAGTTATAAATTACAACGAAACACGTCAATTCTGTAAGGGTCTTTGGCACTCGGTACTCTCTACCTACCGAGTAACGGACTTGACGTGACGATATAATAATAATTATCAATGTTGGTTCCAATGTTTTTTCATATGAATTAAAACTGAACTTTACGCCTAAATGAAGAAAAAACGTAACATCACGCCTGTAATCCCCGAAGAGGTGGCAGACGAGTGTAGTACACTCCCACGTTTCACCAGTTACGTTTACGTCCCATAATGGAGTAGGTGGTGAGCCTATTGCCATATACCTGGCACAGATCTAGACTCAGAACCACTACTAGATGATCTGAATTAGAAAAATTGAATTGTTTATAGTATTGAGTAATTTAAATAAAAAAATATATTGTGTATGGACTTTGGCATATCGGAGTACTATGAAACTCGGGGCTTTTAGTCAAAATGGGCTAAGAAAAAATTGTCTGTCATCAAATAAATTTGTATAGATAATGACAAAGGGGTGGCTCTCGCTTATAAGGGTGGTAGTTTTTCGGAAGTCGCTAGACAGTTCCTAGTGGGATAGTGTACATACACTTGTGTTAGGGTAGCAGCGATCTCAAGAACAATTACACAAGCATAGGACGATCTTAGCGAATGATCAAAGTAAACCTAAAAGTAACCAACAATTAAAGTAAAAATAAATATATCCATCGGATTTGTGTAAGTGATGCATAATATTATGCGAAAAGCTATTAGTAATTGTAACAAAAGAAAATATTCCAGCTGTTATTAACTAAAAAAAACGTAACATCACGCCTGCAATCCCCGAACAGGTAGGCAGAGGAGTGTAGTATTACACTCCTACGTTTGTAACACTTAGGTACACTTTTTTCTTGTGGGAGTGTAATATTAGTTACAATATCATAATAAATTGAATTTTACGACATTTACCTTGTTCCAAAAATAATGTTAATAGCACAATAACATTTCTCCCTGACCTTCCGAGCTTTATCGTTTTGTTTAGTATACCTACTGTAAATTATTTTTATTTTATAACTTTCTTGGTGTACGAGAAATGATTTGGTGCTATATTTGTCATATTAAACTCAAGATAAATTAAATGTAATTTATAACAACTAAGGCTGTATTACATTTTACTATAATCAAAGCTGCTAGAAAATAAATGTAAGCGATTTAATAACTTAGCGCCAATCCGATTAAAATTCCGGTCCAATATCCTCGCTATAACCGGTCATCCGGGATCCGGATGATATGGATTTGAACAGATTGGATTATTTAATGCGGATATATCCGTTAAACTGCTCAGTTTGGTATAACCATAGTTAATGATTCTGATTTTAAAATTTGTGTGATTTTTTGTTCCGAGCGATTTTGTTGCGAAATATCATTGCGCTCGGAGCTGGATAATAAGTAGATTACACTGACCAAGATGCACT